>JAXGGA010007169.1:0-64510 GCA_038373865.1 Uloborus plumipes
CCCGTTGTGACACAAGAACGATTAAATCGAACCCGTCGAATTCGACAACCTTACAAAATGAATGTTAAATTTGTGGTAAGTTGTTGCCGTAAGGTCAGTGAAGGCCCTCAAAACAGGGCATTTTTGACGTTTTTTAGCGTTTTTGAGGTCCAAAAACAGCTTGTACATTTCAGTTGGCACGGCAAAAGTAGTGTCGTTTGAAAGACCAGTGTAAGCACTTTAAAATAATGTATAAATAACCGAGGAAAGTTCAACGTGCTTTTAGTTGCGTAAGGCCGAAATATGAAAAATGTCATATTTTACCGATATTCAAACGGTCATAACTTCCTCTGCCAAACAACATATTGAAATATTTTTTTCGCCAATGTCATACTCTATTCTTTGTCTTAACAGAACAGTTGAGTCCTTTGAGGCGAAATGTGAAAAATTTTTTGACAAAAAATTTATTTTTTTCTGTGCATTTTTTGTAAAAAATTTTTTCACATTTCGCCTCAGAGGACTCAACTGTTCTGTTAAGACAAAGAATAGAGCATGACATTGGCAAAAAAAATATTTCAATATGTTGTTGGCAGAGGAAGTTATGACCGTTTGAATATCGGTAAAATATGACATTTTTCATATTTCGACCTTACGCAACTAAAAGCACGTTGAACTTTCCTCGGTTATTTATACATTATTTTAAAGTGCTTACACTGGTCTTTCAAACCACACAATTTTTGCCGTGCCAACTGAAATGTACAAGCTGTTTTTGGACCTCAAAAAGTTAAAAAACGTCAAAAATGCCCTGTTTTGCGGGCCTTCACTGACCTTACGGCAACAACTTACCACAAATTTAACATTCATTTTGTAAAGTTTCAACCTTCTATATTCCATATACAAAAAGAAAATTGGAGTTAAACAGTTCCTGGTAAGAGTTTTGGCTCACAGCAACTTCCATGTCTTGAAAATCCGCTTAATTTTTGATGCCGCACCTTCAACTTTAGGGATCCATAAAAACTAAACAACTCAACTTTAGAGCAAAACATTCTGGATTTGGTCTTTCAATAAGATAATAAACATTTGGTAATTTTTGGGCGAAAATCTGAGAGGTCATGAATCACCTCATAATGCTAGGCGTGACAGTTTCTCAGATTCTTGCTCTTAATAGGTTAATAACTCACTTGAAGTTATTCTCATGCTTTCAGCCATGCTATATGATGTCTCCACGTGCATGTCGATATCGCTATAGACTGCCCTATTGTATTTTGACGTCATCAGGCCAAATGATTGCTGCCTCCTGATTGGCTGATTTTGCCAGAAAGTTGAAGTCCATGCAACTTTTTTGCGAGGAAGGAAAAAAGTTGAAGCGAATATGTTGGACTCTGAAAAACAATGCACACGGGGATTTTGCGGTTGAAGCGCATTAAAGTTGTAGCAAAGTTGAAGGGATTTCGCTACGTGTGATATGCCCAACAGTGAAAATTTTCAGTCATAAAGTTGCTCTTCCCTACACTTTGACTGGAAATTTTTGTGGGGTTTTTTTCCTCTTCTCCGTTTATTTAATCCTGATTGTTGGACATGCGTCACGTGAAACAAGTTTTACTTTCGAAGTAAATCGTGCAAAGCCGAGCAATGCAACTAGTAATAAAATATAAACCACATAAAATTTGTAAAATTGGGGAGATTCCTTGTTTTTTTTTTTTTTTTTTGGAAGAGCATGGTAGAAAACGGGGCGAATTTCTGTTTTTCTCAATTTCGACTTGTTTTCTTTCTGAAAAAAATAATCTTAAAAGGCACTCAATCGTCTTTCATTTCCGCTGCTGACGTCATAAGTGGACAAAACGCTTCAAGCAAGGCTACTTCATAGGCAAGCAGCCATTTTATGTCATATTTTTCATCGTTGCGGAGCTGGGGTTAACAGAGTTCCAAAATGGCCGATGCGTCTCCTTGGCTTTACGCTAAGTTCCTCCGCTTGTGACGTCATGCGAGACCTCACTTTGCTTTAGAAATAGGACATTTAAAAAAAAGGAATTAAATATTAACTGTTAGGAAAATGACATAATTTTCTGACTCCGTGTTTTTGCTCACTTTATCAATATTAGGGACTCGAAGTAGCTCTTTTGACTGAAAAAAACAACCCTGTTGTAAGCTTGAACAAATTTTTAAAATCATAATACTCTTCGTGCCTTTTATTTCTGTACATAACATTCCTAAATTTTCCACGTCGTCTAGTTTTTTTAATGTCCTGAAGTAGATAGTTGAATTATAATGAAAAAAAAATCAAATTTCTATTTTTACCAAATCAACTTCTTAAATTTTATTGAAAGTCGAATATACAAAAGGATCTTTTCGGACACCTGGTGAAATTCTTTTCAATTATAATTCAACATTTAAAAAAAAAAAGTTTCAGATTCCTTTTTTCAACTTTCCAAAGTAGATTAGCTGAAGCTTTTGATTAGCTCCACTCTAAATATTTACTCTGCGGGCGAAGTTCTTTCAGCAGCGCATCTTAAACTTCCGTTCTATTTTCCAATAAGAAAATAAGAAACACGTAAGTCAATCTCTTAGTTTTCTAAGAGTAGTTTAAAAAATAGAATTTTCAATCCCGAAAGGTTTTACTTATGTAAATAAGAGCTAATTGAAAAATGCCCTCAAGACAAAATGAATTTTTTTGCAATCGCCTGCTCATGTTAAGAAAATTCGAGTTCCTTTTGTATGAAAAAGATTAATATAACTAGTTTTTATGTAAACAGAATTAGAATAGTTAGGTGGAGTGTATTTTATTTTGTACTTTTTCCTACGTACTGGGAGTAAATATGGAAAATGTTTCACGACTAGTATAACAATGAAAAAAGTTCAAATGGGTACTAATCGAAAAAGCATGTTGAGACAAGACTTTGACGACCCTAAAGATTAATACATGCGTCCATTAGGGTGGGGCGAAAAATAAAAAGTTTTTCAGATCAACTTCTAATAGTTGCCAAAAGTTGTCTTTCGTGATAGTTAGCTTTTGTGCAAATTTTGAGAAAAATCGATTAATATCTTCAGGGGGCGCTGCGATCGCAAAGTTTTATCATAGCTTTATTATGGATTTTATGGTTAAAATATCAAAAAGAATGCCTTTAGCTAGTCTCTTTGCGTTTTTTTTACTCAAAAGATGTTTTCATGCATTAAAAGCATATGAAATGACTCACAAACATTATTTTATATGATATATTTATATTTCAAAAAAATCACTTTTTTTCACGTTTTTGTTTCTTTTTAAATGCTTGAAATATAAATATATCATATAAAATAATTTTTTGTGAGTTATTTCATATGCTTTGAATGCATGAATATATCTTATGAGTTAAAAAAAATGCAATGAGATTAGCTAACGGCATTATTTTTCATATTTTAACCATAAAATCCCGATAAAAGCTATGATACTTTGCGATCGCAGCGCCCCCTGAAGATATTAACCGATTTTTCTCAAATTTTGCACAAAAGCTAACTATCACGAAAGACAACTTTTGGCAACTATTAGAAGTTGATCTGAAAACCTTTTTATTTTTCGCCCCACCCTAGCGTCCATTGCCACCTGTAAACCGGATGTTGGCCCTTCCATCTCATCGAGTGTCAGACAATAATAAGTTTCAACCGGAATCACTTTTCGAAACATTTTAATGCAGTATTGAAAAAATAGCGTCATAATGTCAAGCGAGCATGTGCGTCAAAAAAAATTAAATAAATTAATCAAATAATCTGAAAATTCGAACCGGTTATTCTTCTGCACGTACGAATATTTCAAAAATCATTAAAAATGATCTTTTTTTCAGATCTTTTTTAAAAATCATCTTTTTTTCTTTATTATTAATTAATTAATTCGGTGCAAAACCAAATTATAGGACTCGCTCCTAACACTGTAAAAAAATGAAGGTTGTTTTTACAGTATAATACAGCTACTTTCATAGTAATAAACTGTAAAATTGCTAGTTTACAGTTTATTACTGTACATTTTACACTTTTGAATTGGAACCTCTGCTACCAGTATTATGCTGTTGTTTTTACAGTATAATACAGCTACATTTTTCGGCAATAAACTGTAAAATTGAAAACTTATCAGTAAGATACTGTAACATTGCTAGTTTTGCGGTTTATTACCGTGCATTTTACAGTTTTAAAAGGGAACCTCTGCTGCCAATATTATACTGGAAAAACAACAGTACATTTTTGCGGTGTATGATTCCTACTATTGACTCCTATGATTATTCCACTATAGTACACTGCAACGTTTCTTGAAAAAAACATCGTGACGTTAACCTATGAAAAACGAGCTAGATAAAACGTCACCGCCTACTTGGCGAATTAGAGGAGATCCCTGCTTGTGAGCTCTTATTGGCTCCGCTCGTAGTGACGTTCAGTGTCAAGTTAAGTTGCTGTCTAGTATATTTGTGTGCATCCCCTAGTCAGGGAGATCTACCGCAGTTAGATAGCAATGAGTTTAATATCTCGTGAAAAAGAGACTTTGTCCCGTTACATTTTCCAAGTCATGTTTAGTTTCATAGACGGATAAATATATTGATTCATTGATTGATAGATAATTGATAGGGAAATAGATAGACAGATAGATAGATGCTATTGTTTGAAGTTTTACAATGCTTTTGTGCTATTGATGTAGAGAAAATTACAACGTTAAGGAGGCACAGATAAGCAGGGATACTGCAGACACGTGTTTCTGCGTTACAAGGAACGCCTTTTTCAATGCAAAAAATTGGGAGCTTATGGATGCACAGACATCCGACAAAAGCCTTTTGTCGGCTGGTAATTTGGAGTGCGCTGGTTTGCTTTTCTAACTGTATCGCTATTTGGTGTGAAGTCCAACTTGCACAGTACGCACATGCCATATGAGCCCATTTATAGGGCAGGCAGCCATTCATAGCACACGAAGGAAGAGAGTGAGCGTGCATCCATGCTCGAGTCGGGATTCGAGCCCGGGAGCATTCCATCCCAAGTAGCATCAACTCATCGGATTTTGCTCGGCCTATCATCGAACTCCTCGTAAACTGATCCCGTAACGCACGATGACATCGTTCCGATCAGTATCCGAGCACGGTTTTCGATGAGCTACTTTTCATCGGAAAGCGATATCCTTCCGATCCACTTTCCCGATGAAAATAAGCCGAGGGTCCAAAATTGATCCTAAATTCATCGGCACGGAACTGCACTGCTCGTAAATTGCTCCAAACCTCATCGCATTTCGAGCAAAACTCATCAGATCTTGCTGCTCGGATTCTGTTTGGCCGATGAGACATATTGGAGCAATTCCCGATGAGAACAAATCGAAACCGATCATCGGCTGATGAGAATTTTCATCGGGTATCGATGAATGGCCGATCATCGGCCGATGAGATTATGCTGCTAGGGAACCACTCACAGCAAAGCAACACATTCACACGAAGAATGAGAAAGTGCACCTACCGACTGCCGTAGAATGACTGCCAGGGTCTTTTCGTAAGCCAGCAGTCGAAGTCGGTGTTCAAATTTATTCAAAACACCAAAACATTACATACAATAAAAATAGTACAAGACAAATAACAGGGTACAATACAAAAACAGCAAGACAAAGGACTTACAAAACACAGAGATATGAAAAGATGACAATATGAAACAAACAGAATAATAAAAAATAAATAAATAAAATAAAGGCAAATTCGCTAAGTGAATAAAAAGGTGTGCACAAAAATATTATGGGTTAAGATCACGTGTTGGACGGAAGGTTGTATAAAAGGGGTAGGTGAAAGAAATTTCATCAGAAGATGTCATGCATAACAAAAGAAAGAGTGAATAAGGGTGAATTTTAGTTCAGGTCGGGGAAGAGCAGGGTCCTGTTGGCTTCAAGAAAGTTTAATAGATTTAACATGCATCTGTGAGCTTTAAGGTCAATACGGGAGAGGACTTTCCAGTTGTCTCTCATGTTTTGATTACTATACAGGAAGTGGTGGACTCTGGTGTGTGGGCAAGAGAGTAGGTAGTGGTTTAAATCTCCAAAATCACCACAGATGCAGTTTGGAGAATGAAGAAAGAGTGCATTCATGCCGAGTCGGGATTCAAGCCCGGGAGCATTCCATACGAGTCAATTATAATTCAACCGCGACGAAATGGCCGGTGTCAATCAAATGAGAAAACGTGTCCATTCCTTAAAATAGGTAGAATTTCTACCCATTCAAATTTCCCCATCAATTGTGAATCCCATTCCTCAATATTCATCTGCGTATCACCCCTTCCTAAAATTGGACAATCCTGAAAAAAGGAGGAGTCATAGGCCATCTCTGCGAAGTTGAGTTATATTTGATAGATAATAAATATGAAGCGAAATAGAACGATAGATAGGTAAATAAACAGATGAAAAGAGAGATCAATAGAATGGTTAAATAGATAGAAAGACAAATACTCTGTAAATATTCTTATTTGCATAGCTATAAATTTACATTACCATAATTGAGACATTTTGCTGAGGACAGAAATGATATAACCTATAATGTAGACGCCAAAATTGAAATTGTACAGCTTCGAAATTCCTTTTCATTAATTTATTCTCTGGATTAAAAATATCTCCGAATGAGTTTTCCATTTAAACGAAATTCCGACAGGAACTTAATCCGATTAAAAACACATTTCTCGGAGGAGATAATCTGATTTAATAAATCCAATCGGAAAAATTACCGATTGCAACAAAACACTTGAAAAATAGGTTGATTAAATTATAATGCGTGAAGGGCAGCTCTCTGATCAATTAAAACTGGCAAAAATAATCTAGTTAAATGCGCGCATGGACTTCATTGTGCTTGAAAATTCCAAAAGAAATGGCTGATTAAAAGCGCTATGAATTAACGTTATAGTTCCTTGCTCGTCAATTTGGCATTTATTTATTGCATGTTCAAAATGGGCTTTAATGCTTTGGCTTGTACTGACGGTGGTTTAGAGCTCATGAGCAAATTCCGCCATTTAATTTTAATGATGTATTTTAATTCCAACATCACAATTAGTGATATTGTCTTGTAATAACAAATATTCAGACGAATTAGATAAATTTAAATGAGAATTAAAATTTGATTTTATTGCGTTTTAATTTTGTGAGTTGAAATTGTTTTTAACATATTTCTTGAAGAATTGATAAACTGAATGAAAAAAATACTCCCTTAATTAAAATTTAGTCTTTTTTTTTCTTCGACTTCGAACAATCCCATTGTTTCAAACGATTTACTCATTTATGAATTTAATAAAAAACGGTTCAAAAAAATTCGATGTGAGGTTTTTCAGAAAAAATATAACTATTCTTTCATTCTTGTGACTTCTCCTTTTATATTTGCCAATTACATTTTGGAAATCAGAGTTTATTTTGTTTACTATTTCATGCTCATGTCATGTGTTGAAAAGTGGTGGAAAGTTTTTCCTTTCTTTAGCAATGACAAATTGCTATATGTTTTCCTTTTGGACCTCAAGCAGCTTGTAGTCGCCCCTCTTAGATTGGCAGCCTGCCAACGCCTCGCAACCCGGTGCAGCAGTTACCTCCTGCTCCGTGGCCCGCTGCAGGGGCCCATGCAGGACATGATAGTGAAGAAACACACACACATACACACACGGCAATGTACACACACACACACCTATCGCAATTCGTCATTGCAAAAAAACATAATTCAAATTCAAGATGCCTTTTTTTTTTCAGCTCATGCGTTGTACTTTCTAGAACATGGCATGAAACAAAGCTTATTACTTTTCACAAACCACTAAGTTAAACTTTTTTCCACTCCGTCTGAAATAGCGATGAGTTCAGAAATTTGTCCCAAATCGCTTTGCTTCTTAAAACTGTTTGAAAAAAATTAAATTAATATAAGGGGCGCAACAGAAAACTTCTGTTCTCTATGAAGTAAACTACAAACACACAAAAAAAAAACTTGAGGATGGATTGGTAGAGCTCTTGAAAAATTTGTGCTCCCCCGATCGTCAGACCTAACTCCACTTGACTTCTTCGTTTGTGGTAATGCTGCATCCAAGATATTTCAGTTGAAGATTGGCAAAAGTGAACAAATAAGCAGCGCAATGTGACTGCAATAGCTCAAAAACACCAACAATATTACAAAAGTTGTTCAACTAAAAACATTTCTTCTGAAGCCATTAACCTCTTCAGTCCTGATTTTTTTCAACCATGAATTTCATGTTTTTAAACCTTTGTTAGGTCTGAATAATACCAAGAAAAAAAATTGGAATTGATGAAAAATAAATGCTACAATCGTAGATTTTGTAATGCATAGTTTTTTTCGTTATAATTTGCTTTGAAAGCAAATATAAATAGAAACTTGGAAGGTACACATATATGTATCTGCAACTGGGACTGAAGAGGTTGAGGAATAAATTATTAAAAATGTCAACTTTCAATAACTGTAATATGCACTGAAAATGCTTTCCATGGAAAAATATCTTGCTAAGCCATAGGGAAAATATCTGAGATCCCCCTCCCCCTAAAACTTCGCCTATGGGCGCCTATTCTGTACCTCAGAACCAGAACGACGTAAGTCCAAAAATGGCGATTTTCACTTTATTGTACCATTGTATGTAGAATCTTATTCCGCATACACCCATGAGAACGTTATTCTATAAAAGAAATTCCTTCCCAATTATTTCGCATCATTAACCCATTAATGCATGGCGTCCCTTTTTAGGGACGGTCCAAAAAAGGGTTTGAATTTCCCCAAAATGAACATTTCAACCAAATGATAGTGTTCAATGAGTACCTGGGTATTGTTTCAATTCGTTATCAACAGATTGCAGCGCATAACCATTGTAAAGTGTGTTCTGTAGCGATTTTAATATGATCTTTATCAAAAATTACATCGTTCACAATCTTAAGAAAAAAAGCAGAGTTTTCAAAGTGATTCCCAGCTTCCCAGTTTATGTTAATTGCTGATTTTATTTCTTCTTATAAAATGTCTTTTCAAATGTTATATCGTAGGCAGAAAATTTTTTTTGCAAAAAAAGTATGTACCCTCTGGGATCTATCGCAACTTTTAAGGGACGACTAGCTGCCAGGGCAGCTAGATTAGCTTCCTGCGGCATGTTGATGCATAACGTCCCCCCTCTCTAACTTTTACCTCATTCTGAAGTTTTATTTGATATAATTTAATGTTCATTCGATTTCAAGACATACCACGCACGTAGCCCGGCGTTGCACGGGCACTTCGTGCCTTGAAAGTAGTGAGGAAAATTTCAAGAAACTACTCCCGCCAAGGCGGCTCGCGAACAGGCGCTTCACGCCTTTACTTTTTTCCTGTGTAAAAAAAATCATTCGAATTATTGAGATGCTTCGCGCCTTCAAGATGGTGAGGAAAGTTTCAGTAAGTTCAGCTCGCTCAAAGGAAAAAAAAGCAGACATTGATACTCAGTTTTTAATATAAGTAGATGGCTCTTCAACAAATGAATGTTTCAAAATATTATAAGTAGCTAGCGATAAAAATACTATGTAAGTGGCCCGCTTATGAGTTTCGTGTTTGATTTAGTTAAGCCTTCATTCAAAATTCTCATTATCATTTTTATTACTGTTTCATGGCAACCACGTTTTGCAATGCAACAATGGCTTTCATATTTAATCATTTATTAGGCTTAATCGCTTTAAATTTGACTACTTATTAATTGATATCTTCGCTAATTAAAATCGTATAATTATATAAATTGAAACTAATGATGCCTGAAAAATTACCTATCTATCGGCACCTGGTTCGACTTTCAATTCATTGGTGTTCAGGAGAAAGAAGCGTGACATAGAAAGATAGTTAGAAAGATAGTTAGAAAGATACTCAGTTTTTAATATAAGTAGATGTTTCTTTCCTTAATAAAAAATTTATTTTTTACATAATTTTTTTTATTACTTTTCCTGTCCATTAAACACTATTTGTAACCAGTACACAAAATATCTTTGGAAAAAAAGATGTCAGGCATTAATGGGTTAAGAGCACGAGTCCCATCTTTTGCATGTATTCGGCAATCGTTTTTGCCCTCTGCTGAAAAGTTACGAAAATGGACTCATCTCAGTTTGGTTCTGAGGTACAGTATTGTTCTTAAACAATGCAGAGCATTTTCGATAACTAAAGTAAATCCAGGGCAGCGAATAAATTAATGAATCTTCATTCAAATAATATATTTCCTTTTTCAGCATAAATTCCATAATTTTAACTCACATCACCTTTTTTTTACAGGAGGAGTACATGTTCGTGTATCGGGCCCTCATGGAGCATGCGCAGTTCGGCGACACAGAACTGGAGCTGCACCATTTGCGGGACCATTACGAGTTGCTGAAGGGGAAAGTGCGGGACAACTGTAGGACGGGACTAGAGGTCGAATTCGAGGTACGTATTCAGCAAGTAATTAATCATTCCAAACCGAAAGGACTCATTTGCTGTTCTAAGCAAAATAGCGGAAAGCCTCCCCCGCAGAGTCGGACGTAAGAAGTCATTTATCATTTGTCAAATTCTGCGATCAATTTTAAAATGAAAGTTTGGGTTTCTATTAGTCGAAATTCAATCAACAAAGACGTTTTAATCCAGGTGGAATGTGTATATTATTAGTCAAAAGATATATTTTCGAAGTCTACCGATTATGATGACACGATTCTACATTTTTACATTCATATTTTAAACATTCAGAATCATTAAGACATGATTCTGAATGTGTAATTTTATGTGACAATATTTTGACTGTTCCTCGTGCGGCAAAAGTGTAATTAAATTGCTTTTGAAAAAACAACGAAACAGAACATTTCAAGAAAAGAACCTAGAAACACATGAAAATCTTTTCATGCCCAGCAGGCTTCATGAGCAGGGCATAAAAAACTAATTATCCTAAAATGCTTTTGAATTCAAAAATACAGATTATTTAAAGACAACTTTCAAAAAGCGCCCTTTTTTTAAAGAATGAGGATTTTTTAGAATGTTTTCTTTATTTCGTACATTCTTCTCCAGAATACACAAAACATGATAGTAAGGCTTTTTTTTTTTCAAGTATCGTATAAGAACCTATGAAAATTTCTATGTTCATAACTGTTTGGAAACGAAATTCAAAATTGGCCCTTGGGTCCCTGGGCTAAGGCAATAAAACAAACCACATTCGAAACTGCTCATGAGTATATCTTCGCATCGGTAGCAAAAAATATTTTAGCGCACCATATTTGTCACAGCTGGAACTAAAGCTTCCGTATGAGGCTATTTGCATTCAATCTCGGTTGTGGCTATTCCAAACTGAAGAACCCAAAACAAGGGTGAAACTGCTGCCTCTGGATGCTGCAACTGAGTTGTTCGGTATTTTCAGCTATTCAGAAATAATTCTGAACTGGGAATAAGAGTTTCTTGACAGTGTCATTTCACTTCACAGTTTTGAACATACGAATCTTTGTGTCACTTTTCTCTGTTCCCACAATTAATCACAATAAAATGATTTTTTTTTTTTTTTACTTTTTTGTATTAGTAAATAGATGATTCTACAAGTACGGGAAAACGGGAAAATTTAATGTGCGCTTGTTTAAAAAGTATATATATATATACATTATTCATACTATCTGAAAAAAAATAGGAAGGTACTTCAAAAGTTATGCCAAAAAAAAAAATGAAGGTATCAGTGTGTGAGTGTTACTTTTAATAAATTTGTCGCTCCTGAATAACACCGCAACTGATCTGTTTTTCAGTTCTACTTCAAAGTCTCAAATGTATGTAGCTCAAAGGGAATTTTATATTTGAATAAACAGTTAATAATTATATTTGATGTACCTAAATATGGTTTACTCGTTGTTGTTTTTTTTTTAATGTCTTTCATTTTTGTTACCAGAAATTGAATGATGTCTTCTGAAGAGCCCCAAATCCTACTGCTGTGGGTGCGTTGGGAAGTCAATAGATGTAAGAATAGATATGAGTGGATCATTCCCATGTAAGGTTTTTTTTTCCTCTTTCGATACAATTAAAAAAATTATATTGTATTTTTTTTCTTATTGTGCTACTGCTACTGTTTTTTACAGCTGACAACCTATATATCGGTCGCTTATGGAAGGATAACGCTGCAACAACTTCAAAAAAATATCGAAAACAATGACATTATTATATCATTTTGTTCAGAATAAATCACTAGGTCTTTATGATGACCATTGGTTTACAATCTCAAAAAGTGTCAAAATTATCCGTCCAATTAGTAAAAAAAAAATATTCCGTCAAATTAAAAATTACGGTCCCATTAGTAAAAAATTAAAATGGCCATTGAGGAAGTCCATCATTGCTACATTAGAAAAGAGATTAAAATGCGGCTGTTTTGTAATGCTATGTTTCATCTAAAATAGTCGCAATCGTTTCTGAAGTACAAGCGCGAGATAGAAGTTTAGTTTCTGAACAAGTAACTAAAAAGTGCTCTCCTCGGAAAAATGGGCTTTTTTCTTGAGTTGCAGGGCGTTAATTCTTCCAAAGCGACGATATCGTCATTTCCCGTGCTGTAATATCTTATCTCTAAGTGAAACTGTCTCGCATTTATAGGATAAATTAAACTAGCCATAGAGAAAAGTCATGCAGTGGGTGGCTGACATGTCACAACAGAGAATCGAAATGAACGGTCATCAAAACCATAGTTTCGTCTAAAATCGCCCGACAAACTGTGGCTCAAGTACCAGCGCGCCTAGACTGTTGCCCCACTTTCTATGAAAGAGTTGAATAAGAATTGACTCACCTGGAAAATGGGCTATTTGAGTTGCAGCGAAAATTCTTCCAAAGCGACGTATTATCTACATTTTCTTAGCCGTAATATCTTATCCTTAAGAAACTCCAGTCTGGGGTGCTATCACCGATAGAGCAGTAAAACTCGCAATGTAGGGTGGGGGGGGTACGGTGGGAAGGTGACCGTCCCCCCCGACGATCCCCGCCCGTCATCACAGAGACGCTATAGCTACGGATCTTATAATCCGATAAGAACTGTGCACATCCATTTCTTTTCTTTTATTAAGTATATGTTTGGGTCATTCCAGAGTGACTAAACGAAACATTTCTAAGGAGCTGATTTTGTAAACTGTTTTTTGACAACATACTTGTCACTTAAATTGAAGTCATTAACAAATTAACCTAAATTTTTAAGTCATGTTGGTGGATGTGCCTATCACCGTTACAGGGTATCCCTGAGAGGGCGGGCGGAACCTCTGCCTCATTCCCCCATGCTATAGTGACGGCTACTGAATCTTATAACAAACAAAAGAATTAATCACATTAAACCTGACAGTTTAGAGTATTTTGGGTCTCAAAACCAAAATAAGTAGCACGTGAACGTAACAGTTTACAGACGACCGATTTTTGTGCAAAAAAAAAAAAACAAACCCCCTGTAGAGCAAATGAATGCTCACGTTGTGAGGCATAAGAGGAGAAAACACATTTCCTCCAAAAGTTCATGCAAGGTGGATTTACCAATGTGACATGCGTATCTTTGACAGATCAAAACCTGCGTAAGAAGTTGGCTTTTTAAAAAAACATAAAACACTGACAGTAAAGATTAATTGTTTTCAGCCAAAATAAGCAGTTCGTCCCTTAAGTTCCAGTCTTGAACCCTTTGTGAAAATGAATCCTCCTCGGTCCGCGGCCCTTTTACTCATACCTCAAGATGAATGGGTGACTTCTACGCAACGTGTACTAAATTGAACGATATACCCAAAATATGTCGAATAAAGAAGGCAATAGAAACACTACATAACTACACCATATTTATTTATGGCAAGTATGGCAAGTCTCAGGTGGTAATTGTCAATTCATTCAGCCATTTCAAGTGTCACCTTCTTCACAATCAAGATCAAGGGTCATCTTCACAGTCCACGAGACTAACGAAACCATCCAGAATAACAAGCAACTCAGTAACAACTAACAAATTCAATTCAGATTCATGGCATCAGTCTCAAATGTGTCCGCTCCATTTCAAAACCCCGCCCCCGATCACCGTCAAAACAACTTTATTTTAACTACTTATGCTGTATGGAATTCTATTTACTTACTAGATTATTTATTTATTGGATTACTTGTTTTTCACTTTCGGTATTTTTTTATCATTCGGCGTGCAGGATGACATTTCTATGGGAAGGACCCATTTAATAAAAGCACATAAAATTTATGGCCTTAATGCCCTTTCCAGCGGATGTTTCTAACAATGCTTTACATCCCACTTTATCGACGGTCTCAAAAGAGATTTTATATCAGAAATAAAAGCCTTTATTTAATAATTAGTGGGAGCTGGCAGCGGTCGCCATTCCCTTCTCAAAAGATTTGTCTTTGATCCTGAGTGAAGTATTCCATTAAGCAACGGTCAAAGATATCTGGACAGTACTATTTATTCCTCCTAATCATAATGTCCGGATTAACATTAATAAACAAGGGGTGGAATAAAATCGGCTGGAATTAAAAATATAAAATAGGGCTTCTGAGGATATCGATAGGTTCCTCCTTTTACTTAGTTTGAGAGGTTTAGATGTTGCACAAAGAACACCGCAAACACATTTAAAGAAAAATTAGTAATAATTTACTTTCCCACAATGGGGTGTTTAATGCAGTCAAAAGTACAACTTTTTGTCACTGACATTTATATAGAACTAGCAGTACCCGCGCAATAAATGTAAAGGAAAAGTCTACTGAATAATTTTAAAATTATTATATTCTTTAATTCAAATGTGCTCCACAACCTTTTAAATTCCACTAAAAGTCCTGTTAAAGTTTAAAACAATTCCGTCAATCTAAACCAACAAAGACATTAAGTTAAGTAAGTAACAGGAGATATTAATTATTCAAATTTAGTCAATTTTCAAGGCTTAACTCTATACGCAAATTTAAACCACTATGTAACTTCAGGAACGAAAGAGCAGTTTGTCTGGAAAATGGACCTAGTGTTTCAGTTTTGCGTATAGAGTTAAGCCTTGAAAATTGACTAAATTTGAGTAATTAATATCTCCTGTTCTAATTAACGGAGAGAAATGTGCTAAAACTTTTCTTTTTCAGAAAAAACCCCTTTCCAGCGATGTATAATGTTATGGGGTGGGGGAAAGTCCCCCCCCCCTCAATTATGCCGGATACACCAAAAATGAGACTAATTAATTAATTTAAAAATAACTAATTCAAAATTTAGAATTCAGCGTTCGAGGTGCAGATTACGGGGATACGTTCGAATTTTGTGCCAAGTTTCAGGTCTGTAGGTGCTGTGGGGGCTTCTAGCCATCGGTTACAAACATACAGAGCCCGTCATCTTTATATATATAGATATCAGTGAATAGAAAAAAAATAACACGGAGTTACAAAATACTTTCATTTTCTCAGCTGTGAATTTTTATTTATTTTTTTTTTTTAATGCCCGACGTCTAAAACGAAACTAGGTCGACGACGAAACGAAAAAAATCGATTTTTTGAGCAAAATGCGTGTAAGTTCAAACCGTAAGTATTCATGGAATGATATACGCAAGATATACAATGAGAACTAACATTGCAGATACAGCACTGAGTTCATACAATTTTTCAAAAGTAATAATTTTGTTTTAAAATGAAACTAAAAACAATAATAATAACCATTTTTTCTACAAAAAAAAAAAACCAAAGAGAATCTATTTGTGGAATAGATTGGAAAATATTCGGGGGGGGGGGAGGAGGAGGTTGAATCTCAAAAACTTTCCCATTGCATACGGCTGTCAGTGTAACTAATGCCAATCTCTATGCTCTAACGTGTTTAACGTGACATTCAAGCAAAGATCCAAACGTGCATTGCAGCTAACGGTGAGAAGTTTAAACAATTCAAGTAAAGATATATTCTTGTAACCATCCTTATGCATTTCGCCCGATAGGTGTTTTTCAGAAAAAAATTGATGATGACCTTCAACTTTGTGAATCATTTTTTGCTATCTTTTCGCGGCAAGAATTCTGACTCCTCAGTTTTCCACCAGATGACGCCAACAGTGACCTTCTTCCCCGGTAGCGCATAGCAACTTCCCTTCACCTAAACACCACGTTTACGTACATAGCAATAGCCGCTTTTTTGCTAAGAACAAAACACAAATTGAAAGTTGTTCACAAATTTTCTTTTGTAATTTATTTATTTTAATTCATTGATTTTTTGTTTCAGCTATTTTAATCAGCTATTGCATATCATTTGCATTATTCTTCTCTCCCTTTTATTTCTCGTACCTTCCTTTGGTTATCTATATTTAATTTATTTCTGTATTGTTTAGTTATCTTATTTATTTTTCTATTTTTAATTACGTTTAGTTATTTTCTTTATTTATTTTTGTTTTATTAGAACGTACATAATTTTATTGAAACAGATGAGGCCTGATGGCCTAATAAAGTGAACAAGGGTCTGGCTCAGTGTCCCCAATATTTGTGATGAAAACTGCCACAAAACAGGCCTAAACATCATTTTTTAAGCAATACAATAGCCATTTACAAAAATTGATTTTCGGCTTGAATTTACCCTCATACTCTAAAATTAGTTTCAAAAACAAATTGAACAAAGAAAACAAATTATTTTTTTCTTGATACGGTGAAATTAAATCAACACATGAGACTATAAAAATAAAATTTTCTAACGTCAAAGAAATTTTCAGTCTTTTTAAAATCATCAAGGATTCCGTAAAGCTTCCCCTGCCAGCGTAGCGTCAGTACAGAGAAATTAACTTAACGTTTTGGTCCTAGCTGCTACATTTTGCGTGCTTTAGATGTTCTTCATTTGAACGAAACAACACTGTCTTTGGGAATATTTTGATAGTTGAACTTATGGCTCGCCAAATGCTGGACAACAGGCCCGTCATTTAGGGGCAGGGGGTCAGTGCCCCCTCCCCCCTGACTTCAGAAATCAATGTATATTTGCAAAAAGTGGGCGTAGTTTTATGTTATTAATACGCTTTTATTAGTTTCACATGTGGGTTTGTTTGCTTGTCTGTATGAATGTAACTCTGAATAAAAGATACTACAGGCTGAACTGTATTCCATTTGGATGCATTATAAGTTCATGTAAACTTATTAGTAGAGATTCAATAGTTTTAAAACTCAGAGGAAAATTAGAGTATCATGAAATATTTTGATTAACTACCCAAGTGAGCATCAACACATCGGACTTTGCTTCGACCGATCATCTGAACTCACCCCCTCGTAACAATCATCCCGTAACGCACGATGACATCGTTCCGATCAGTATCCGAGCACGGTTTTCGATGAGCTACTTTTCATCGGAAAGCGATATCCTTTCGATCAACTTTCCCGATGAAAATAAGCCGAGCTATATTCCATCGGAAAACGATATCCTTCCAATCAAGTTTCCCGATGAAATTCATCGGCACGGGACTGTTCTGCTCGTAAATTGCTCCAAATCTCATCGTATTTCGAGCAAAACTCATCGGATTTTGCTGCTCGGATTCTGTTTGGCCGATGAGACATATTGGATCATCGGCCGATGAGAATTTCATCGGGTTTCGATGAATGGCCGATCATCAGGCCGATGGAGGACGGATGCTTGCTCAGGGTATAAAAGCGTATTTTTTAGTTTTTTTTGAAAAACTACTACTTTAATTTTTTCAACGATATTGCATTGTGTTTGCACCCTTTGTCCCCTCCGTGGAAAAAACTTGAAATGACGGGCCTGCCAGGACAATAAATATTATAACTATTATTTTCTCGGCGCGCCAAAATAAGCAAAAAAAGGGGGGGGTTTTTTCCCGGGGGGAAGGGGGGCTGCACTATTGATAAAATAATAAAACTGTCATGATAAATAATACACCAAACTAACTACATGCTCGGAATTAACTATCGAACTATCGATGGAATTGACACGCCAACTCCAATAGATAAGCTTTTTAATTAATTTCTTACACTCTCTTAAATCACGAAGCTATGATTACGAACATAGCAGCAGCCGTTCTCCTAATGTAGAGAGTTGGTGGCAAGAGACTTTTACACTGTAAAAGAGGACGTTGTTTGTACAGTATAATACAGCTAATTTTATAGTAACAAACTGTAAAAATTGCTAATTTTACAGTAATAAACTGTAAAATTGCTACTTTACAGTACTAAACTGTAAAATTGCTAATTTACAGTAATAAACTGTAAAATTGCTAATTTTACAGTTTATTACCGTGCATTTTACAGTTTTAAACTGGAACCTCTGCTGCCAGTTTTATACTGTTGTTTTTTCAGCATAATACAAATATTTTTTTGGTAATGGGTCATTCCATAGTGACTAACGTAACATTCAGAGCTGATTTTGTAACTGTTTTTACTTCCTTTTACGTAGTAAAGGAAGTATTGTGATCACGAAAAAAATTTCACTCAAATTTCGGTCTAAATTTTGACTTTGCTCACCCCTGAATGAATGTCGCGTAGTTTTTTCGACCTGTCAGCACGTGCATATGTACCTAACAACATACAAACAGCCGAAAAATCAATTTCGACCACCCCCGAGTAAATTACGACGAGTTTTCTCGTGACGTCTGTATGTACGTATGTGCGGATGTATGTGCGGATGTGGCTCGCATAACTCAAAAACTATATGCCGTAGAAACTTCTAGCTTGGTATGTAGGCTCTGAGGGGGGTCTAGTTGTGCACCTCCCCTTGTGATTGCATTCGAATGTTCCCAAAGGGGTCTTTTACCCCTTTTTTGGGGTAAATCAATGTTAATTTCAATACAGACTCAAGTGATATGAATTGGCGCCACCACTTGGCGACATGTCGCCAAGCTTTTGGTCGCCAAGTGTTTGACGCCAACTTGGCGACATATCGCCAAGTTGGCGACAAATTTGGCGAAAAAATTATTTTTTGAATTTGGGTTCAACTTGGCGCTATTGGCGATATTTTGCGAAAAATTCACTAAATGATATTAAAATCAGCAATATTTAGATAAATAACAATTGTAAAATATTTTTTGCATTGTTTCGTGGTAGATTAGGAGAGTAAATATTTGAATTGTTACCTTGCTCACTCCAAGCACTTTTTTTAACACTTAAGGCAACTACTAAGAAATTTACACGTAAAAGGAAGTAGTGTGGGGTCCATACCAGATTTTTTTTTCTTCAGCTGAGGTAGACATTTCTATGGAATGACCCTAATGAACTGAAAAATTGTGGTAATAAACTAAAATTGCTGCTTTACAATAATACTGCGTAAAATAGCTGCTTTATAGCTATAAACTGTAAAGATGCTAGTTTTACAGTTTATTACTGTACTTTTTACACTTTTAAACTGGAACTTCAGCTGCCAGTATTATACTGTGAAAACAAGTTTCGTTTTGCAGTGTAATGGGCTCACTGTATATACAAGAATCAAGTTTCAAATATTTTCCGTCCCCTAGTTGATGCTTAATCTTGAATACTATTGTTATCATATTTAGCATATTTTTGTTGTTTTGAGTGAGTAAATTAATTCAATTTCAATTATTTTTTTTATAGATGACATGAACAGAGTCATCCTTTTTGCCTTCCATCGACAGCATTCAAATCGGTACCTATAATCAATGCATTCTCATATTCTCAGGTATTTCATTTTTAATTTCTTCCTGATTTATCTGCCGATTATATGTTATAATTAATAACAAGAATTACTCACTCCTCTCGAATTAGGGTTTAGTATAGTATAAAAAGTTAGGCAATTATGTTAACAAATGCCAGCTGATAATTGCTAACTACGCATAATTATTTGTCCCGTAAAATGGGGTGAATTGGAACACTTTTCAGCTTTGATTGTAAAAAAAGTAGTTAAAAGATTTTATTTTAATTTGACTTTTTGGGTAAGAACTTCGGTCTTGCTTTGCTTTTGATATTCCAAGCAAAGACAAAACATTTTGAACAGTTATTATGAATGGAAAAAAGGAATTTAGTGGTGTTCCGAATCACCCCGCTGATAAAGGTCAATAGGAACACTTTTTTTTTTTTTCAATTTAATCTGTAATAGGTCTCACAAATGTGAGTAGTATTGATGGGAGCAAATAAGAACAGATAGTAACTGTCAAATAAAAGTTTATTTTCTACACTAGTAGACGTTTGTAATTTGTCAAAATTCAAAATAATTTTGAACTTATGAAAAATTAAAATTAATTTTAAGAAATGCTTTTGAACTGAAATACAAAGATTTAACATCAATTGAAGTCACTAATGTCACCCACAAATAGGTACTTGTCCTTAAAACTAGCAGTTGTGGCTTGGCTTAAATTTTTTCATAACATCTTGGATGAACGCTGCCTTTTCTTTAGTTTCTTAAAATCTCTGGGTTTCGGGGATCGTCCTGCAAGATGTTCCAACTTATTCATCACTCTGTGTGTTCTGGACTTTTGCTACATAAAGTCTATATGACTTTCCCCCTTATATTTTAAGCAAAAAGAAGTCTCCTGGAGCAAAAATATTTTTAATTCTACTCTCTGTTATCCTAAGATCTAGCTGCTCGCCAGAAGGGGTGAACAATAATAAATCCTTGTCCTTGTCTTGACTAGAAGAATTGAGATAAAATCTTGATTTTTCAAACAGTTTCGTTTAAATAAGTTTGAATTGGAACAACAGAACAAAGTGTTCCGATCGACAACGCAAATCCTTATCCTATGAAATTATGAGGAATTTTTCATTTTTATACCAAAATTAAAATACGTTGTCTTTTCTTATGTGGTACTCTATTGCTCAGATATAGGGTAGGTGCTCCAGTAGTCGGCCATTTAAGAGATCTTTTGTTGATCTTGGCTAACCTAGAACTTTCAGCTATCAGTACAGCAACAAAAACAAGGTAAAACTTTAGAATGAACCTTTCTGATAGTAATTCACCTACTTGTTTAAGAATTTTTTTTTTAAATTATGCTGAAATTCAAGCTGTTGTCAACACTAGTAAATGCTCCAGTAGTCGGCCACAGAATCACCTTAGCTGAAAAATAAGCAGAATCGCAATCTTGGATGACGGGCACACCATTCAAAATGAAATAACTCATTACTCATTCAAAAAAAGTCCCCAAAACTTAACTGCCACTGATTGATGATTGAGGATAGGTACATGAATGTGTGAATGCGTCACATCTGATTTTGAATTAAAAATGTACCATTTATGAGGAGTTTTATGTCATCGTGGCCGACTACTGGAGACTGGCCGACTACTGGAGCACTTACCCTATGTATAATTAAAACGTTCTACTCTTAGATTTGAAATTTAAAGCGGTCTGTACTTACATACAAAGTTTTGCAGACGATGAAAACTTGATGTGTTTTACCGACCCGCTTGCAGCCTTACACAGAAGAATGTTGGGAGAATGACAAAATTATTTTTTGCCTACTTCTTATAATATTACCTTTCTAAAAAAATTCAACTGCCAAAAATACTCAATGGTATATTTATCAAGAATTTCTTTGTATGATCAGGAAGTTTTGTTCCGAATCACCCCGCTGTTCCTATACACCCCGTTTTACGGTATATTTTCTTATTTATACAACGACTCATATACAGGGTGTCCACTCCAATCGTGGACCAATAGCTAATTTCTAAACCGTTAGAGATAAGCATATAGTTTATTTAGGAAAAAATCTCCAAATTACGAAAGGAATTTTGGGTCGATTCAATGTTTTTCAAAAAATCAAATTTTAAAAGAGTTACGAAATTTAAATTTTTATACAGCCCCCCAGTCCTATCAATCATATTTAGTAAAACATTCTTGACACTGTAACGTTTAAAACTAAAAAAAAATCACTCTTCTACGACAAAAATTGACCGAGTTATGACGTTTTGAAAAATCAAGATTTTGAAGGATTTTGCATACGGTCTCTTAAGCGATCGCTCGATGACGTCATGAAATAATGCAAAATCTTGATTTTTCAAAACGTCATAACTCGGTCAATTTTTGTCGTAGAAGAGTGATTTTTTTTTAGTTTTAAACGTTACAGTGTCAAGAATGTTTTACTAAATATGATTGATAGGACTGGGGGGCTGTATAAAAATTTAAATTTCGTAACTCTTTCAAAATTTGATTTTTTGAAAAACATTGAATAGACCCAAAATTCCTTTCGTAATTTGGAGATTTTTTCCTAAATAAACTATATGCTTATCTCTAACGGTTTAGAAATTAGCTATTGGTCCACGATTGGAGTGGACACCCTGTATATCGCCTATAGCATATACGTAGTTAATGCTCTCTTGCTATGCTGTTCTGTTGGAGACAAGACTCTTCTCTTTTTTCCCCTTGACTTTTGGGGATGCTTCACGATGCTTAAGTTTGAATTATTTTTTGTAAGTTATGAGAAATGTCCTAAAAAAAGACTTGGATATATTACACTGCAAGGTTTCTTGACAAAAACATCGTGACGTCAGCCTGACGTTAGCCCAAATCATTTTAAAATAGTTTAATTTTAGGAAAAATAGGTTCGCAAAAGAAAACTCACTGTCTGTGGCTACCCACGCTGGATCGCCGTTGCTTGACTGATTTGTCTGAAAAGAGTGGTCAATAAATAAACTCTGATGTCCAAATAGTGGCTCTAACTGGTTTTCTCAAGAAGAAGGAGTGTTTAACTTGTGAAAAACAGCTTTAGTGAAATGATATACCCATTACAGGTTTTTGTATGCAGTAACTAACAAGCGTCCCGTTTTTCGGCTACTAGGCATAAATGGGTTAAGATATGGGAAACCTTCAAGTTCTGTGACTCAAATTCATCCTCATCATCTAGGAATATATTAAACTAAACAAAGTAATTTTACCCTTTGTTTTGAACACTTCAAAAAATAAACTGTTGTTTTTACAGAATAATACTGGCAGCCGAGGTTCCAATTTAAAACTGTAAAACGCACAGTAATGAATTTTTAAACCAACAATCTTACAGTTTCTTACTGTAAAGTTAGCAATTTTTCAGCTTTTACCCTAAAAGTTAGCTGTATTATAATGTAAAAGCAACAGCATAAACTGGGAGCAGAGGTTCCAGTTTAAAACTGTAAAGTGCACGGTAAAAAATTGTTAAATTAGCAATTTTACAGTTTATTATTGTAAAACTAGCGATCTTACAGTTTCGCACTGTAAAGTTAGCGATTTTACAGTTTATTGCCCTAAAAGTTAGCTGCATTATACTGTAAAGTTAGCGATTTTACAGTTTATTGCCCTAAAAGTTAGCTGCACTATACTGTAAAGTTAGCGATTTTACAGTTTATTGCCCTAAAAGTTAGCTGCACTATACTGTAAAGTTAGCGATTTTACAGTTTATTGCCCTAAAAGTTAGCTGCACTATACTGTAAAGTTAGCGATTTTACAGTTTATTGCCCTAAAAGTTAGCTGCACTATACTGTAAAGTTAGCGATTTTACAGTTTATTGCCCTAAAAGTTAGCTGCACTATACTGTAAAGTTAGCGATTTTACAGTTTATTGCCCTAAAAGTTAGCTGCACTATACTGTAAAGTTAGCGACTTTACAGTTTATTGCCCTAAAAGTTAGCTGCACTATACTGTAAAGTTAGCGATTTTACAGTTTATTGCCCTAAAAGTTAGCTGCACTATACTGTAAAGTTAGCGATTTTACAGTTTATTGCCCTAAAAGTTAGCTGCACTATACTGTAAAGTTAGCGACTTTACAGTTTATTGCCCTAAAAGTTAGCTGCACTATACTGTAAAGTTAGCGATTTTACAGTTTATTGCCCTAAAAGTTAGCTGCACTATACTGTAAAGTTAGCGATTTTACAGTTTATTGCCCTAAAAGTTAGCTGCACTATACTGTAAAGTTAGCGATTTTACAGTTTATTGCCCTAAAAGTTAGCTGCACTATACTGTAAAGTTAGCGATTTTACAGTTTATTGCCCTAAAAGTTAGCTGCATTATACTGTAAAGTTAGCGATTTTACAGTTTATTGCCCTAAAAGTTAGCTGCATTATACTGTAAAGTTAGCGATTTTACAGTTTATTGCCCTAAAAGTTAGCTGCATTATACTGTAAAATGCACGGTAAAAAAAACTTAAATTAGTAATTTCAGTTTATTACTGTAAAATTAGCAATTTTACAGTTTAGTACTGTAAAAGTAGAAATTTGTTTGTTACTGTAGAATTAGCAGTGTTTACAGTTCATTACTATAAAATTAGCTATATTACACTGTAAAGGCAACCTTCATTTTTTATAGTGAAAGTAAGAATCTAAAGAACATTTTATATGCCGCTGAAAGAAATCAATTTCTTTCAGTTAACAAGTATTTTATTTCACTCATTCACTTCCGATCACTGTTTCACTTGGTACACTCATTGATTATTCACTGCTAACACTCCTGGAGCGATGAAGCTTTTCTCTGAATAGTGATAAATAATGCTGCGAAGATATTTAACGAAATTTGTATTCGAGCTACGGATTCGAGGCTGTTTACGACTTCGTGTGATACTATGAACTGATACCTCTAAGATATTTTGCTCCAAGCAGATTTGAGATGTTTATGAAGAGGGAATCTTCTTGTACGTCCTTTCGAACCTAGGAAAAGAAGTAATGCATTTGCTCTTAGAATATAACTCTGGTGTTATTCGCAGAGTCCTACATTGCAAAAAAGAACCGTTGTTTTTACAGTACAGTCGAACTCGTTTATAACGAGCACGAAGGGACCGTAACATGTTGCTCGTTAAATCCGAGTTCTCGTAATAAACGGGTCCTTACGGCCGGCGTGCAATCAGAAGGGGTGGGGGCTTGGGAGGTCAAATAATTGAGTTTACTTATAATTTAATTAATACTTAATTTAATTACATCAATTAATTTAATTAAATACTGTTCTTTATTTAATGACACTTACTCTCCCTCCCCCCCCCCCCCCAACCAGCAAAAAGTTCCTGGTTGCGCTACAGTCTTAAAGGGGAGAAACAATAAACGGAAAGAAGAATAAAGAAAAAGATTCTTCATACAAAAGTATTGAACCGCTGGAAAAAAAAAAAGATAAGACGGGAATAAGACTAGAGAGATGAGAAAAAAAAGACTGCGAGACAGAAAAAATTGCTCGTTAAAAACGAATTCTGTTCCATAGACTGAACATTGATCCAACCAAATATTCTCGTTTCCCTCGTTAAATCCGAGTTCTCGTTATATCCGAGCTCGTTATAAACGAGTTCGACTGTATAATATTGGCAGCCGAAGTTCCAATTTAAAATTGCAAAACGCGCAGGAATAAACTGTAAAACTAGCTATTTTACAGTTTCTTACTGTAAAGTTTAAAATTTCACAGTTTACTGCCGTAAAATTTAGCAATATTATACTGTAAAAACAACAATATAATACTGGCAGCCGAGGTTCCAGTTTAAAACTGTAAAATGCACGGTAATAAACTGTAAACAGTTTGTTGCTGTAAAGTTAGCAATTTTTACCGTTTATTGCTACAAAATGAGCAGTAATGCACTGCAGAAACAACATCAATTTTTCAGTGTAAGGGGGAAAAGCACCTAATTACCAAACCATCATGCACTCAGAAACACAAGTAAGGCTTTAATCGACATTGCTTCAGTTTTTTTTTTTCTTTTAATTACTGGAGTAAAATTTTGAGGGAGTGTTTTCATGCTAAAATGTGCCCTAACTTTAAAACCATAGTTAAATTATCCTATTTTCAGCAACACAAACAAATTCACAGTGCTCAAATCAGCCTAAATACCAACTTTGACTGCATTCTGATTGTTAGAAAAGTAGATATTCACAAAAATGAATCATTATTATTTTTTATTTCTGGTTTTTACCCTACACTGCATCACGTTGCCAATCGGATACATGGACTAATTTTCCTTATGACCAGCAAAATGTAGTCATAAGGCAACTCAAGGATAACAAGAAGTTCTGTCAAGAACTAGACGAGCCTACTTTTCCGTACATCGACTACGGCATTCTAGCATCTGATCAATATTCTCTTGAATATCTGAAACTGAAAATTATGTCAAACATACCTTTATAGCACTTAAAGCTGATTTCTAAAAGCAAAATATACCCCTCTCATCAGATGAAATGGACACGTAAAAAGTAAATAAACGAGTAAATAAAGTTTTGTCGCACCTTTTAAAGAATGTAACTGTTATAGTTCTTCCGTAGAAAAATTTCACAATCGTTTTCAAAAGAAAAAAATAATAAATAAAATAAAAGTACAAAGAACATCAAAACACATTTTATCAAAGAAAGAAAAAAAACCTCGTTCGTTAATAAAATGTCTCGAATTTTATTTTTAATCCGTTGCCAGTTGTTAAATATAAATAAAGAATAAAATGCTCTCGTGAATGAAAAATTTTTGTAAACAAAAAAAATCGTCTGCCAAAAAAAAAAATAAAAATAATAATAATAAATTAAACAAAAAAAATGAATAAATAAACAAAAAATCGTCTGCCCAGTCAGTCATTTTTTTCTGAGCCTGCATTTCCGCCATGTTTGCGGAGTCGGAGTCGGAATCAGAGTCCTCACAGAAGATTTTTCAGAAAAGTACTTTACATACATTTTTTATCAAAACCGTTTGCTTACAAAGTTAGTTTGAAGGAAATCTGCCTTTAAGTTCAGAATCAACATTCAATTTAATTTTCCCAGTAGGCGCTCATGTTAAAATTTTTTCGGAACGGTTCATCTTTGAACGAAATATGGTTCAAATTGAAAAGTGAAATATGGGAATGAGTCTCTCCGAGATCTTTCGAACAAAAAAAGTTTATTCAATTCGGCCGGTTCACTTAAAAGTTATTAGGTGGAGAAAGGTTGCTTGAACGGTTCAATGTTGAAAAAAATGTTCAAATTGAAAATTTAAATACGGTAATGAAGTATCCTTACCGAGATCTTTCGAACAAAAAAAAGTTTGTTTAAATCGGACTGTTCACTCAAAAGTTATTAGGGATGAGAGCTTGTTTGAACGGTTCAATGTTGAACGAAAAATTGTTCAAATCGAAAACTTAAAGACGGGAATGAAGTATTCTTGATAAGATCTTTCGAACAAAAAAAAGTTTATTCAATTCGGACGGTTCACTTAAAAGTTATTAGGTGGGGAAAGGTTGCTTGAACGGTTCAATGTTGAACGAAAAAATGTTAAAATTGAAATTAAATTTTCAACCGTATTTAAATATACGGTAATGAAGTATCCTTGCCGAGATGCTTCGAACAAAAAAAAAAATTGTTTAAATCGGACTGTTCACTCAAAAGTAATTAGGGGTGACAGCTTGTTTGAACGGTTCAATGTTGAATGAAAAATTGTTCAAATCGAAAACTTAAAAACGGGAATGAAGTATCCTTGAAAAGCTCTTTCGAACAAAAAAAAAGTTTGTTCAAATCGGACTGTTAACTAAAGTTAATATCGTGGGACAGGTAGTTTGAACGGCTCAAGGTTGAACCAAAAATTGTTCAAATCGAAAAATCAAATATGGGAATGAGCTGTACTCGCCGAGATCTTTCCACTAAAAAAAAAAATTTCGTTCAAATCGGAATGTTCATTCAAAAGTTATTAGGGGGGGACAGACCGACCGAACGACACACAAATTCCCCATCTCAATACCCTACTTTCAAATTTTTAATTTTTCGATATTTATTTCTTTTTTTTTTTTTTTTTTTTTTTTTTTTGGACTTGGCGATATTTTTTGAACTTGGCGATATTTTTTAGATGCATCAAGCCACTTTTAATACTTTTTTCGTCTCTTTTATTTTTAACGGGAAAGTAGGCTAAAAAGCAGGTATTAGGTATCTTTAAGGCAGGGATTCAAGTGAAACACCATTGCAATCGCTTCGAATTGCAATCGCTACTGGAAGTGAATTACATTAGCATCAACTTAACTTGGCACTGACGTCACTACGGGTGGAGCCAATAAGAGCTCACAAGCAGTCAGTGATCTCCTCTTATTCGCCAAGTAGGCTGTGACGTTTTATCTAGCTCGTTTTTCACAGGCAAACGTCACGCTGACGTCACGATGTTTTTATCAAGAAACGTTCTAATGTAATTCATTTCCAGTAGCGATTGTAATTTGCGATCGCCTGTTTCACTTAAATTCCTGCCTAACGCAATTATCACCATCTATCCCCAAAATTATTTCTTTTTAAATATTTTTCCACGTTTCGTATAACATTGAAAAATGTATGTTTTTTCAAAGAAAAGCAAAAATCATGCAGCGTAGGGTTAAATATGCACTATTAATTTTATAGTTTGTTTGCCCGAACCAAATTTTTTTCCCCTTTTTTTGAAAGTCAAAAACCGCGTTCATGTATAATCGGGAGTTTACTGTATTACTATAGCTGGGTACCAAGTTTATGAAACTGTCCAATCTGTTGCAGGGTTACTATCGCTCTCTGTCATTCATCATCACCCAAGACCCTCTGCCGCAGACCATCTGGGATTTCTGGAGGATGGTCAAGGAACAGCACATCACCACGCTCGTCATGCTCTCCGAACTCGGGCCGGACTTGGTGAGTGCTCCTCCCCATCTGGAAATGAATCCATTTTTCCATTTCCTTAGTAATTTAACTTGGCTTCGGTGACATAAAGGCATTTTCTTTAATTTAAAAGTAAATATCAATTGTATTGAACTTCAGCTAGCACTTCAAGCTTCAATCTAGGTTTTACCGACCAGTGAATGAACGCTTCCAGTGAATGAACACCTCGTATTCTTCCCTAAAAAAAATAAGGTTTTGAAGCATTTTTTTAGATGAATTAGCAGAACTAACTCCTTTCTACTCATTTACCGAAAGAAAATTACTAGAAAATGCTGCATTTGTTCCCTAGTAGGGGTGTTCATTCGCTGGTTTCTGGGTACTGTTTTTCGTTTTAACCCCCATAAAACCTGATGCAGAACCTTAAAAGCTCTCCCAATTTATTTTTAAATACTGCGTAGATCATCAGAAGTGTTTTTACTTTCATGTGGCAAATGCTGCTATTTTTTCCGAAATAATATTTATTCCCCGAAATAATATTTATTCCCCCGAATATTTATTCCGATGAATTTTTCAAATTGAAAATTTGCTTAAGTATTCATTCACTGGTCTGTCCACCCTACCAAACAAAATACAACATAAGCCATTCCGTTACTCATCATCGTCAAAAGAACAACAACCTTCTGCAGGCCAAGGCCAACTCGCTGACTTTTCTCCAGCTGACCCTATTAGTCGCAACCCAGGTAAGTAGCATCAACTCATCGGATTTTGCTCGGCCGATCATCCAACTCCTCGTAAACTGATCCCGTAACGCACGATGACATCGTTCCGATCAGTATCCGAGCACAGTTTTCGATGAGCTACTTTTCATCGGAAAGCGATATCCTTCCGATCAACTTTCCCGATGAAGATAAGCCGAGCATCCAAAATTGATCCTAAATTCATTGGCACGGGACTGCACTGCTCGTAGATTGCTCCAAATCTCATCGTATTTCGAGCAAAACTCATCGGATTTTACTGCTCGGATTCTGTTTGGCTGATGTGACATATTGGAGCAATTCCCGATGAGAACTCATCGAATCCGATCATCGGCCGATGAGAATTTCCTCGGGTTTCGATGAATGGCCGATCATCTGCCGATGAGATTATGCTGCTAGGGAACGACCCTCCACACACAAACACACACATCGATAGATTCCCATTAGCTTTAGGTCCTTCTCGACATCATCCAACCATCGAGTGGGTGGTCGTCTTTGACGTCTAATCCCGTCAATTGTCGAAAAAGTCACTTTTTTGGTAGAAACAGCATAAGTATTATCTATAAACATACCCTAGCCACCGAATACGTGAAGCTTTTAATACTCTCAAAATATCGGTTCCTGCAAATTTGTCATACTTTCATGGTTTTACAGGATACTCCATCTATGGCTCACTTGAGTAGGTTCAAAAAAAAATTCTTAGATTCCGCTACTAGCTAATGCAATATGAATTCTGAAGCAAATGCACCCACAGCTCGATCATAGCATCCTAAGACTGTAGTTTCGCCCTTATTATGGGCTCCTCAGTTAGGAATAGCCAATGATCGAGCCGGAGGCAAAAAACTCATTGCACAATATGAATTCTGTTTCCAAATTTTATATCTTTAAATCAGATCCTTTTATTTATTTTTACTCTTTTTTTTTCCAAGACATTTCTACGATACATCAAACCTTCTTTCATGCTTTTTTCTTTCTTTCTTTTACTCTTTCGGAAAAGCAAAAAAGACTTCTCAAAGTTGTAACAAAGAAATGCAAACCTATCTCGCAACTTTGGAAGGAGCCATGTTTTAATTTAATTTATTCAAGAACTGAGGCTCAGTCCCCTCACAGAATAAATTTTGCAAACGAGTTTTTAATTGGTCGTTCTGTTGCGGTGTACAGCTTTTACATTTGAAACGGTCCGATGAGCCGCCCATCTTTTCTGCAGTGGTTCACAATTGGTGGTTTGGAGGACCGGTACCGGTCCACAGAAAAATTTCGCCGGTCCTCAAGGAAATTTGCTCATCCACGTTAAAATATTTTTCTTGTTTAGAGCAATACTGCAGCGCTAAGCGCATAAGTGGTATCTGCAGTCGCTCTCAAACTGAAATATTACTCTTTAAAGTTTTGCGCTACCATGTATTTGATCCAGATGATACTTTTCAGAAGATTTTAAAAGATATTTCCCGTTCTCAAATGGCCATATAATTTCGTATTTAGGTAAAATACGTGACAAAGAGCCACTTGCTAGCGATAACTCAATTTTGTTAAAAAGTACAGATACGACTTTTGTGCACAGCACGGCAGAATAAACAAAACACCATCATATTAATAACAATATATTTTCAGACATCTTTTACGAGAATTCTGGATTAATTTTCGCAGTTTTCTACCGTTTTTCAGCAATCTTTGTTGCTTATGTGGAATTATTTCAATAACTACTTATCTTATTCTAGATATTTAAATACTTTTGTAAGTTCTTCAACGATAAGTAAAGTTTTATTTAAACAATTAATTATTATGTTATTATTTATTATTACTATTTTGTTTAAAAAGAAGAAGAAATCCCTGAGGTCGCAAAATATTGTCCCAAGTATTCAATGGTTCCGGGATAAAAGTTTTTTCCCTCTTTTTGCAAGCAAGAGAAAAGAAAGAAACAAAAAGGGAAAGTAACCTCCCCACAGTCAAAAAAAAAAAGACATGTTTTTAACGATCCACAAGTACAAGGTTTATTACAAAAAACTTATTTGAAAAAAAAAAGGTGAGAGAAAGAAAAACAAATCATCATCGGTCCGCAGATTTTTTTTTTTTAAATAGCTCATGCCGGTTCGGGGACCAAAAAAGGTTCAGGAATCGCTGCTTTACTGTCTCATTAATCAGGAAAACAGAGATTGAGCGCACTGACCTAAAAGTTGCTATGGCACTTTCTGGAAATCCCTTGATCCTGCGTAAAAGAGAGAAATGAATCTAAGAAAAACGTGCAAAAATTACTCTTGAGGCTGAATACAGCCGGTTTGCATGCCTTCAGTTTCAGATCACTATTTTAAAGTATAATGTACAAGAATGAAAGTGATAATATTTTCCTTCTCTTTTGCTTTAGAACAAGTGCCCTCAGTACTGGCCAAACGAGGAAGAGGAAGAGATCTACGAAACGGTGCGGGTGAAGCTAAAGAGTTGCAGCCACACCTCGCATTACATTCTCAGGCAGTTCATCGTCACAGATATGGAGGTACGATTCGAGTCACTTTTACCATGTGTTTAAGCTTTGAGTCCCAACTTTGCGAGAAATTTTTAATGTATAAGTTTGCTGATGAAGTGATCAAATTCAGAGATATCAAGAAGCAACGTCTTTTTTCTCACTTGGTTCTTCGGAAATTTCGGATTCTGCTTGGCCAAGTAAGTCACCAAATCACAGGCAAACCGACGAGTGATGCAGTGAAAAAGCAAAATGTTTCCGAGCTGGGCTCAAGTAAAAAAAGGGGGGGGCCCCCCCCCGCGTTTTTTTAACAGTAAGTAGACAGGGGAAAAGTCGGTCTTAGAAAAGGCGAGTTGCAAAAAGGAATGGGATTCTTCTAGAGATAAACTGCGATGAGTATTAATGTACTGCCTCTGATGGATAAATGAGGGGAGGGAGCCCCCGAAGTACACTGCTAGGAATGTAAGGGTTTTATACAGTCACACATGTCTATCTCGAAATTCACGGGACAGAGGAAAAATTCGAGATACGGAGGTTACGAGATACAGAGGTTGGTAGTTCTTGTCGAACGCGCCGCAGCTAAGCCTTTAATTTAATTATTATTGCGCTTTGTTTTTGTTTTAGAATTCCGTATTCTGAGTTTTTTTAGTTGTTCGTTGCATCGTTTAGCGCAATGAAATATCTCTTCATGTATTCTATTATTCTATAATTCATATCTCTTTATATATTCATCTTGTGTACATAGTATTTAGTGTTGTGTTACAATAAATATTTATCACATTTAATGAAGCAAATTCATAACTCATCGAACTCACATAATAGAGTAAGCGGATTTACGAGTTTTTAAAGAAATCCAAGGTAACCCGCCATGCTCAATCAGAGGTTGTGATAAAATTTACAAAAATAAGCGATTGGAACTTAGTCAAATACTTAATACGTTGTTTTGCATTGATATTGTAGAAAATTTTACTGTACGACGTGTTGCTAGTCCACGTTTTACTAATTGCGATGACTGTATCGTTGGCAAGTGAATGCATATCTTTAAGTACGAACATAGTATTTGAATGATTGTGCAAAAGATTACACAGGCCAACGATGAAAAAACTTTTTTAATGAAAATACCTTATTCTTATGTTGTTTAGGTTGCTGAATCCAAACATGATGCTTAAAAAGTTGTATCACCCACCATTTATTCACATTTTATAGTTACATTCATGAAATAAAGAAACATTTTTAGAATTTAACAGCTTTTTCATAGTTAAGATAACACGAAAAAATAGGTCTAATGAACAAAGATGATGTTGGCAGCACTGCTGAAACACATGCTACAACATGATGGGGGATTACTGTTGGTCACTTCACCGGGAAGTTCAGCAAGCTATTCGTCGCAGGAAAAGCTACACAAGAAGCTTCAAGGAAAAAAGGGAAAGAAAATATAAAGCAATTCCAGTTGACAAGTGAACCTTGTATCATCACATAAAATTACTATTCCAAGTATTTTACTGTAAATACAAACCATTTTTACGATTCTACAGTGTTTCATTGATTTCCCTATATACTGTAAATGGGTATTAGACTATATAATAAAATACATTTTGCTTGGAAACTAAGGGTGATACATAAAAACTACAAGCAGATTTGGATTCAGCACATAAAAATCTATCAAGATCAGACTAATTAGAAATTAAAAAAGTTTTCAAAAAGGTTTTTTTTGTTTGGCCTGTGTTATTTTTGTCCTCCCAAGTTATAACTGTTGTATTCAGCGGATTCATTCCAAAGTAATGTCTAAGAAGGTAAAATCTCTTACCAGCACTTCCGCTTCCGTGTTGGGCTGCTTGCATATCGTGTTGGAGAGCTTCGAAAAGAGGGAAATCATTTTACATCAAATAATATATTTTATAAACAACGCTATTTACATGTTAGCTATTTACCAAATCAAGACTGCGGCGAAAAAATCAGTATTCAGAACGGCTCCCTTATCACAAATTAAACCTGTGTCTAATCGTTTCCATCAATTCGTTATTATTTTTTATCGCGTTCTTCATTTCAGTTCAGTTCAGTTAGTTTTATTCAAAGCAGGGAAAAGTTAAAAATAACTCGCAGACGATTGGAATGTCAGTTGCAAGAACTGTTAATAAAGGTGGCTGGAGATGAAAAATTAGTCAAAATTCGAGATATAGATGTTTTCGGGGAAAATCATTCCAGATAAATATGAGAAAAAACATTAAATTTATGCTATAAAAGCAGGAAATTAAAAAATTTCGACACATAGAGGTTTTCGATATAAGCAGGTTCGAGATAAACAGGTTCGACTGCGTTAATTTTTGTAACTAATCATAGGATTACGCGTTCTCAACTTCGAATATCTTTTCCAGGATGACCAGAAGCATTTGCTGAGTCAGTTCCAGCTGGTGAACTGGTCGCTGTGCGGATCGGGCGTCCCGGACAACCTCTCCTCCCTGATAGTGGCCATCGAACACGTGCAGCAGCACTACAACAATCAGCCATCCTCGGGACCCATCACGGTGCATTGCAGGTGAGGACTCGGATGGACATTCGCTTTCGCAGGATGTTAAAACTCTTCTTTGCATAAAATTGAAACATTCGCTTTCACGAGTAGATAAAAGTGGCTCTGTAAAAAGGGTACTTGTTTGTTTGTTCTGATCCCCGAGACCAGCAGAGCTAGATCAGGTCCATGAGTCTGTTCACCCGTAAAAAGTCAAGAACCATTAAGGGGTTTTGGATAAGATCCAATTTGGAAGGCCCCAGACATGATAAAATATGCTCAGGGGAGGCCTGAGCAGAAGAGCACTTAGTGCACATCTCGGAACAGATGTGCACTTCCGTCAGATGTACATTGACGGAAGCAAATTTGACAATGAACGTTCTGGTAGTGGCGTTTATATTAGACTTCATCAACAAGAAATTAAGGCTAATTTTTTTGGTACTTGTAGAATTGCAACAATGAAAGGGAAAAGATTTTACAAGAAAATAAATTTTTGGCTAGCTGTACCCTGTGTGGTAAGAGGAGGCTGCTCAAAGTAAAATTGATTTCCCACTCCCTACTTTTCCTCTTATGGTTGTCATTGTTCCATCGCTATGGATTTTTTCCCCACTTAGTTTTTGCAGCAATGGTTAAATGCAAACGGTTGAAATTGCTTTGTGCGTAAACTATTATTCTATTGAAAAATCAACGTTAAAAAAGCACAACATCTTCTTAGAAATGTTTGCTGTATAACTAGATTCGTTAGAAAACGTTGAGAAATAACTGAGACCTGATGATATAAACAAAAGCAGAAGTCTCATTCGATAAACATAAAACAAATGAAATGCCTTGACAGCAGTGCATAAAATAAAGAGTGGAGCTGTTTTCTTCCGTACGGTTTCCAAGGAGACGACGCTTGATACGCCTATTTCAAAGTAACCGAGAAAAAATAAACTGAAAGAGAAGCCAGTGATAAGCATTAGGAAAAAAAGGAGGAAAGTTTTTTTTTCGGGGGGGGGGAGAGGCACACAGTAGCAGACGTATTAGTTTCTCACAAAACATCTTACAAAGACTAGAAATCCTATTACTTGTTTTATTTCACGAACTTTATGAAGAACACTATCTAACGTGCCCGGCGTCGCACGGGTTTAATTGCAACATGCCTAGTCCAAGAAAATAAATATGACTATCAACTAAGACAAGTAGAATCATATTTCTCAGAGCTATTTTTTGTGATAATGCGGTAGATTAACTGGATGTAGAGGAGAACGTGAAATCAAACGTAAATGCGGTATTTTTTTTTTTTTTTTACCGTGTGATTTTCCAAAAAATCACTTTCTTTTTTCTAAATGTTGCCAAAATCAATTCTTTTTATTTAACCTGATACCGATTATTGGCATAGATGAAAAAAATATCCTAAGAAAGTAATACATTTTATACTTACTCCAGAGAAGCCTTGATTCAAAATTTTATTATGATTACTATTAATTTTGTTGTTGCAAGGCAACAAATTTTTGCAACAATGGACAGAAAATTTAATCATTTAATGGGGAAATGACATGAAATTTACTGTTTTCCATAATAACGTTTTAAAACTAAGTTTTTTAGAAATAATTTATAGCTTATCCTGCTCCCTGTTACTGTAGCTATCTACGGTGAAAAAATGGTAAAATTCGGTCCAGTAGTTTGGAAGATTACCCCGGACATATCAGGGGTCAATCCAGGATATTTGACCAAGGTCCTGTTTTTAGAATTTTGTGAAAAATAGTTCAGAATTTTGTGAAAACTAATTCCTAATTTTGTGAAAAATAGTTACGGCAAAAAATATTCCCAATCGTTCCGTAAACTCGGATTTCTGTGAAGAGTCAGTTTTGAGTGTGGGATTTTTGTGAAAGGTCCATTTTTGAGTGACTGAATTTTGTGAAGAATCCCTTTTTGAGTTTCTGAATTTTGTGAAGTGTCCTTTTTTGAGTGACTGAATTTTGTGAAGGGTCCTTTTTTGAGTGCCTGAATTTTGTGAAGGGTCCTTTAACGGACCTAATTTCTCTCTAGATTGACCCCTGCATAGATACAAAAGTAGTCATTTATGTACATAGATGGTCTTCGCTTGTATCTAATGCAGTTAAACTTTGAAGATTTTTCCAGGTAAAATATTTAAATAATATTATTTTCTCGGTAACTGCCGTTTATCGTAAAATAAGTCCATTACGGAGCCAAAAAGGGTTCATATAAATACTGTTCCTGAAAATGTTAAAAACTTAAGTGTGCTTTTTAGAAGTAAAGTGCGTGTTTCTCATAAAATTTATGCAATGAAACAAAGATTTAACATCTTTGTGGGCTTTACCGGCTGTTTTGTGTAGCAATGATGCTTTTTATTAAAATGGAATTGAAGGGGCAATTGGATAAAGGTGATATGTGACAATTTTTTAACCTTACTTTTTACCATGGATGAAAGTAGGGATGCACCGATAAGTAAATTGGCCGATTACCGATTACCGATTAATCGGCGTTTGATAATCGGCCGATTAATCGGCTGGGCCGATTAATGATACGGATGATTGTTTTTCTTCTACCAATTTTACCATCACTGTTTTTTCTCTCTTATACAATTCCAAGTTTAGAAATAGTAAGTAATTTATTTCTGAAAGATTTTTTTCCCCATTTTCCTAGTTTTCCCAAAACAATTTCAATATTTTATCAAATTTCTTGGAACCAAGTTTCATATTATTGTCAATAATATTATGAACATATTGTTAGATATGTTAATTAGACGTTAAAATCCAAAAAAAGGGGGGGGGGAGTGGGAGTCCATGGTGAGCACTCCAATTTAGGAGTACTTTTAATTCATATTTTTTAATAATTAATAACAATTTAATTCAAAGCTTTTATTCTTTGAAAATTAGAAGGAATATAAAAGCACTGTACTAAAGAGAAAACTATCGCCACAAGAAAAATTTTACAACATTGTCTAATGTCTATGTATATTTATTCAAAGTAGAGGTGAATTAATTAAAAGAAAACTTTAAATAAACTGTGAGGATTATTGTAAAAAAATTATTCATCATAGTTTCTTAGTGAAGGTATACTTTAAAGCATAATATTTGAAAAATATTTTTGCGGTCGATTAATCGGCCCGATTCTGCCGATTATTAATAATCGGCAAAGTGGCCGATTATGGCCGATTAATCGGTACTGCCGATTAATCGGTGCATCCCTAGATGAAAGTGATAAGTCCATCAGTATCATGTCCTCTTGATTACAGAAATGGTTGGTAACTCAGAGTATGACCCCGTTCTACCCATTGAGAAAAATCCATTAAAAAACACACGCACAACATTTTTTCAAAACTTTTTCTAGAAATTAAAAAATTGTCACACATCACTTTTATCCAGTTGCCCCTCAAATTGTCCTTTTACAAACTTATAGGAGAGAACGTAAGTACTACAAAAAAATACTAAAATACTAAAATTTATTCATACAGTGAACTCTCACTTAAACAACGCTTCATTTATGCGCCTTTTTCACTTATACGACGATTTTCAATGGTCCCAGCCCATTTCATAGAAAAATAATGATAGTATCATTCGTTTATAAGTCGCTCTAAAGATAAATAGATAAATATTTCACTTATGCGCCGAATTTTCCGTAAAATGTAAAAAAAATATTTATTTTCTTTCAAATATAAGTTTTTTCTTCACTTTCATCTTTCGCCTTTATTGCTCACGGAAGGCATTTTTCCGCATGAACTAGAGTTTGGAGAGGGACAATTACCTATTATGGATCGTTTTAACCCTTTAACTGTCATGCCCGAGATAGTCTCGGGCACAGCTGGTTTTCGAAAATGTCACCCCCGAGTATTACTCGGGTTTTTTTTTTTTTTTTTTTTTTTTTTTTTTTTGAGTGCATCGTATTGTTATACCCGAATATATATCGGGAGACGTTTATTTCGGCTTCATCTCTTTGTCAAACCCGACTGTTTCTCGAGTTTGTGCTTAAAAATCAAAATAACTTGACAGTTAAAGGGTTAAAGGGAACAGTTTGTAATTAGGTATGCTACAATTTTTGTTTTCTCTTTATCATTGTAGTTACGTGACTGTAATTGCCAAACCGTAGTAATATGTTCCTTATCTATAGAAACATTCTTCATCATTCTCCCATTAGAACCTACGTTGCGTTTTAATCCTTTAAATAGGTTTTTTCACTTATACGTCTCTCTCACTTATGCGCCTTTTTCTGTTGGTCTCTTGGACAGCCGCATAAGTGAGAGTTCACTGTATTTATTAAAAGAAAATAACTCGGGTGCTGTTCTTTTGCAGCGGAGGTGGAGACCGGAGCGGCATCTACGTTGCCCTAAGCGATCTCATAGAACAAGCTCGCTGCGACGAGAGAGTGGATGTGTTCCAGACCACCAAATATGCCCGGGCACAGAGGCACTGCTTATTACAGACTTTGGTAAGAATGAGTACCATTATTTAGCCCTGTTTGGATCCTTAAAACGCAAATTTATATTTTTTTTTTCCTAAATACGCCACCCCTTTGTACATATTCAACAATGTTAAATTTAACAAATTTCGGGATGACGTATGTAAGAATTAGAAACCAACCCGTATGGGTGAACATTGAATTTTGGTATATACAGAAAAGAGAAAAAGAATGGCTGATAAATATATAAATACAAGTGAAATATTTACATGCAGGTAATGAAAAGAAAATAATATAAAAAAAGTAATAATAATAAAATAAGATAAATAATGATAAAAAAGAGGAAAGAAAAGAAAAGAGCATAAATTAATAAAATAATTTTTAAAAATATCAAAAAATAAATAAAAGTAAATAAAGGAATAAATAAAAAAATAAATAATGGAAAAAATTACACATATAAAAAATAATAATAATAAAATAAAATAAATAAAAATAAAAAAGAGGAAAGAAAAAATAGAGCATAAATAATTTAAAAAATTATCAAAAAAAATAAAAGTAAATAAAAAAATAAAAATAATTTTTAAAAAATTGAAAAGAGAATAAATTAATAAAAAATAAAAATAAATAATTAAAAAAAATTATATAAATCAAATTTATATTGCAGTAATTGACAGCAATTCTTATTAGAAAAAAAATCATCGATTTATACAACAATATAAATGCACATACTATGTTAATCAACTACAATATCCTGCAATGGTAGTGTTTCTCGGGTTTTAATAATCGTGTCTGTTTTAGCTCTGAATTTTGAAACAAGCTTTGTTTTCTTCTTTCAAATAATGGTTCTTCGCAAAACGTAAATTGAAAATTTTAAAAAGTTCGAAAAACTGCCTCTAAGAGATTTTAAAAATTCCTTTTTTTCTTAGCAGTTTATCTTTAGTTTATTAATTTATTTTATTTTATTTTTAATCCTAGTACACATTATTTTATCGAAACAGACGAGGCTTGATGGCCTGATGAAAAGAACAAGAGGCTTACAGCCCCCAATATCTCTCATGAAACCTGCCACAAAACAAGCTGAAGCCTTTTTTACAATAGATATTTACAAAAATTGATTTTCGAGTTGAATTTACACTCTCGTGCTTGAAAATTAATTTTTTAAACAAAATGACATAAGAGAAAAAATCATTTTTTATAATAAGACGAAGTCACATCGGTGAAGACAAGAAAATCGCACTTTTCTAAACTTAAAAAAAAATTTGTTAAGCTTTTAAAAAACTCTTCATTATTCTCATAAAATCATTAAAAGTTAGTACGCTGAATTCTTGTATACATCAGCATTAAGGAATTCTGTAAAACTTGCTCCCTTGCCAGCGTAGTGTTAATGCGGGGAAAGTAACTTTACGCTTTGTCCTAGCTCGGTGTTTCCCAACCTTTTCTAACGCGATGATTTTTTTTTTTTTTTTTTTTTTTTGCGAGGGTGTTTAACACGCCTAAACTTTATGGCGGATATAAATTCACTGAAATTTTAATTCGTTGTAAAATATCTGTATAGGTTAGGTATGTATGTTGGTTTGAAGCTTTATATTTATCTCTACCATTTTACCATATTTCATTACTAATGGTTTTGATAAAAAAAAATCAAAATTATAAAAGAAACAGTTAATTTATTCATTTATCCTTTCAAATATTAAACATCTGTAGGAGTGTGCTGATCGCGATGGCGACCATCTGCATGGCGTCCTATTCAAAAGCGAGTGATAGCATGTACGATACGGTAAATTGCACACATTGTCCTGTTTCCAATGTTTATTTCGATAAAATTTCTCATCTACTTATATTAAAAACTGAGTATCTTTCTAACTATCCTTCTTTCTATGTCACGCTTCTTTCTCCTGAACGCCAATGAACTTAAAGTCGAACCGGGTACCGATAGATAGGTATTTTTTTAGGCTTCATTAATTTCAATTTATATAATTATACGATTTTAATTTGCGAAGATATTAATTAATAAGTAGTCAAATTTAAAGCGATTAAGCCTAATAAATGCCACGAAATAAATAAAATTTTGAAACTTGAGGCTCCCGGGGCTCATCCTCCAATGTGCTATAATTGAAGGTTTCCCCGGATGGGGACATGGCTATTGTTCATCGCAGGATTGATTGCGTGGATGCACGAGGGTATTGACTTCCTCTTACGAGAGTACCAGACTAATAATGGCCAAAGCACTAAAATTTTTTAATTCAGTAAAAAAGTTGAAATATCAATTACGTCTCAAAAAGATAGTTGTACAAATTTCTTTTCTTTTTTCTTGTTTGTTTTAATGCATATACAAATAAACAGTTTTAAATTTTCCCTTGGTTCTTTTTTTTTCTAATTCAAAATAATAATAAAATAAAACAGTACTAAAATAGGATTAATAAAATCAATAAATAAATAAAATAAAATAGAGAAGCAAAAGGCTCCCAGCCAGAGTGCATAAGAGATAAATCGAGTTGTGAAGTGGGGAGAGTGGACCCACAGCGAATTCACAGACCCCACCTCGACATTGATACTAGGCTAGCAGAGCACGAGGCCTGCGAGAATTTGCTGGATCCAACGGGTCATACAAAGGCAGGTTGTCCAGAAGGGGATTGCCCACACGAGGGATGTTTGTGAAATTTCTTGGTGAGCTTTTTGCAGAAGTCGCGGAGAGTCGGGAAAAATAAATGATTAAGTATGAAATCCATTGTTACAAAACGTGGTTGCTACGAAACAGTAATAACAATGATAATGAGAATTTTTAATGAAGGCTTAACTAAATCAAACACGAAACTCATAAGCGGGCCACTTACGTAGTATTTTTATCGCTAGCTACTTGTAATATTTTGAAACATTCATTTGTTGAAAAGCCATCTACATATATTAAAAACTGAGTATCTATGTATGCTTCTTTCCCTTGAGCGAGCAGAACTTGCTGTAACTTTCCTCACCATTTTGAAAGCGCGAAGCATCTCATTAATTCGATTTTTTTTTTTTTTTTTTTTTTTTTTTTTTTTTTTTATGTAGGAAAAAAGTGAAAACGTGAAGCGCCTATTAGCGAGCCGCCTTGGCCGCGAGTATTTTTTTGAAACATTCTTTACTACTTTAAAGGCGCGAAGCGCCCGTGCAACGCCGGGCCACGCAGCTAGCTGCTTGGGCATTAGTGGGCCACGTACGTAGTATGTCTTAAAATCTTATGAAAATTGAATTATATCAAATAATATCACATCAGAATGAGGTTAAAGTTGGGTGGCGGGGGACATTATGCATCAACAAGCCGCAGGAAGCTAATCTAGCTGCCCTGGCAGCTAGTTTGTTTTGAAGCTCTGTCTTAAACATATCCTACTATTCATTATGCTGGTCCCTGTATAATCAAAGGCTTTAACCCATTAATGCCTATCGTCCCTTTTTAGGGACGGTCCAAAAAAGGGCCCTGAATTTCCCAAAAATGAACATTTCAACCAAATAATAGTGTTCAATGAGTACCTTGGTATTCTTTCAATTCGTAATTAACAGATTGCAGCACATAACCATTGTAAAGTGCGTTCTGTGGCAGTTTTAATATGATCTTTATCAAAAATGACATCGTTCACAATCTCAAGGAAAAAAGCTAAGATTTCAAAGTTATTCCCAGCTTCCCAGTCTATGGTAATTGCTGATTTTATTTCTTCTTATAAAATGTCTTTTTAAATATTATATCGTAGGCAAAAAAAAAAATTAGTAAAAAAAGTATGTACCCTCTGGGGTCTATCGTAACTTTTGAGGGATGACTTTTCTTTCCTTAATAAAAAAAATTATTTCTCATAACATAATATTTTTTTTATTATTTTTCCTGTCCATTAAACAGTTTTTAACCAGTATACAAAATATCTTTGGGAAAAAAACGTCAGGCGGTAGAATAATTTAACCCATTAATGCCTAACTCTACTCATTTGATTTCAGGAGCAATACGACTTCCTGTACCGTGGACTCATTCATTATGTGGAGCGATACAACCTCTGCAACATGGGAGACACTCAGTTATGATGGCTGATGGACCCTAGTCTCCTAAACCAGCCATTGAAACCCGGCGTCAGCCTCACTGCCACATTAATGGACAAGGAGCCCCTGCCAGTGGCGTGAATCGGTGTGGGGGAAAAGAAAGAAAATCGGTTACTCGACACCCTCTTCTGACGTTCCTGGCATATTCGGACCAGACGACATTCAAACTTAAGCAATAATACTTTCAAAGAAATAAGTTTGAAATGTCACCGAAGAAAATTTGTGTGGTAAAGGTCATGTTCAATATTTAAACAAATATCAATTCAGAGAAAATGAGCTTACGAAGATTTTATAAATCTCATAACATTCCGGGCTCAAACTGTCGATAGATTTAGTCGCACACACGAATTCTGAAGTATTAAAACTACAACTCAAAGAATGCGACAACTTGACATCCACTCGGCAGCTCTTAAGTCTTTATTTTTCTTCTAAGTATATAAAAGCAAGTTTTCAAAAATAGAGAAAAAAATTACATTTGAGTAAAGGGCAAAATTAGTGGACACCAAAAGAGGAAAAAACAATTGATGATTCAAAGATTACCTATAAATCGTCACCCCTTCAGCTCCTCTAAATGTTTTTTTCTTTTTTTTAATGAAAGGCCTTAACGCATTGACGGTTCTGGACGTCTTATCACGTCCATTGAACATGTAATTCTGTAACTGCCGGACCGCCGGGGGGGGGGGGGGGTTAAAGGATACAAAAGCAACAGGCCAATTATTAAAACCTTTTCCATCAACGTCAAAAACTGTCTTTACGAACCGTTTTCAATTAATGTACGATTTGTATTAGAGGTGGATTCATACATTTATTTTAGGGGCGTTTAAGTCGAAAAAACATTTTTTAATGTGTAGTTTTAGCTTTCATTGAATGTTCTTTTGTCGTGGGGCCCTTGCAGTAGCGACATAACAAACCAGTCACTGATTTACATTATTTTATTTAGGATAACTAATTTCAACAAATTAAAAGAAAAATATAGTTTAGCACTTAGAGCAAAAAGAAAGAAATTTGGTCACTGTTTGCAAAGAAAAAAAAATTCGCGACTAAAACATTCCGCCAATTTTGCCTTTTTATTGGAGTAGTTAATGCATCAAAAATAAACAAAAGATTGAGAATAACTTTTTACATAAAATGTGCTAGTTTTAATCAATTTGTTTGTTTGCTTTTATTTGTTTTTTAGTTCTTGATTTTTATGAAAATTATTAAAGTCACACAGGTATCAAAACTCAGTATTGAACATAACTGGTATGCTTCACACCCATTCTTAATCTAAAATTCTGGCAATGACTTATTTGAAGCTGCGAACGTCAGAAGAAGTGAAGTAAGATTGAATTGTTGGAACTCTGAATAGATAATATTATGCACATAGAATTGTTGAAATTGAAGAAAGACTTTAAAGTTGCTTCAGTTTTTTGAAAGATCTAATGTTGGTATTGTACGAGACATTCACGCCCTAGACTGTTGTTTATATTATGTGTTGTTAATGGAGACAACAGATGATGAAATTGTGTTTTGTATAACTAATTGAGATTAAAAAACGCTAAATAACAATTTTAAAATAAAGATATTTTGTAAGAAAAAGATTCTTACGTCGATTTGAACAACAGAACAAACTACATCATAGATTTTTCACTTACAAAGATTCCTTATTGATAATTTACAGGCTGAAACATTCTCCTCCAATAGTTCGGTCTATAAAACAAAAAAGGTTATAGTGAACAAAAAGCTTTTAAATTTTTTTAAATTGATAAATTAAATTTACGAGAGCCTAAAAAACCTGGATCATTTTCAATGGTTAGTAAGTGAAGTTACTTAAGTCCATCTTTTTATATAAAAATGGATGCATGTTTGTTCCTCATAAAATTCCAGTTTTCGTCGGATTTTCATTCAAACTTGGCACAGAGGTTCCTTAATGCACTAGAATTCACATAGGCGGGGTTTTGAAATTTTTAAAAAATCCAAAAAGCTCAAAATTCAAATTTTGTGTCTCAAAATGGCCATTTTCTTTCAATTTTGAATAGATAGAGTAATAGAGATAAACCTTTAAGCATACAAATTCAAAAAATTTAACATACTTAATTACGAGTATTTTCCAACAAAGATTACGATTGACAATGAATTATCAATTTCAGACTCACCTATTTCCTTTTAGCATGAAATAAGTTAAAAACAATTATAATTAGCTATGTTGTATGTATTACCAAGCACCCCGGGCAAAGCCAGGTAATAAGCTAGTTATCTATAAACTCTGTTCTTGGTTAAGTTCACCATTGAAATTAATTTGTAAACTTTACTAACAATTAACTTTATTACTGCTATTAATTTTTGTCTTTAGCATCGATTAAAAAAGCTTTTCTCACCAAACAACCAATCCACCCAACCAAGACATAATACAATTAAAGCATTATGAAAACAAAAAGGGCCCCTGCTATAGCTACACTACCTTATCATGATTTTGTAGCAAATATTTAATAATTTTCGAGACGTACTTGGAAAATATCAAACAATAAAAAACTTTTTAAATTTTTTGAACTTGGTGAATTTTTTTTCCACATTTAGCTCATTTCCAAAGAAAACAAAAAAAAAAACATCAGTTCAATTCAAATATATAGCAAATTTCTTCCAAAGAACAGTTGAAAATATGCTAGTGCATAAAGTAAGCTACAGTTGAAAAATTCAGTATAAAATAAGAGTTAAATCACATCTCATGTTGAAAAGTATATTGAAATAAAAGCTAATAAACGGGGGGTGGGTGGGTTTAAGGGTCAAATTGATGGTAAACAATTATGCACATGTATTTCAAAGTTAACATTTTTGTTTTCGCCAAATGCATAAATAGTTCCATTTTGATACAAGATGCAACTCAGAAAGTCTGCATATTATTTTTCATGTTAAATTTCATACTTTTAACTCATAATTTATCCTAGCGAACAGTTGATGCAACAATAATATTTCAGAGTACAATGAAATTATATTGAAACCTAAGCATTTTTTTTTTTAATTTATAAAACGGTGTGGCGGGTTGATAGTTTTTTTTTTTTTTTTTTGTAACTGCGTGCAACAAACATTCAACAGTAACTAACACAATGTTGCAAACAAAAGGGGGTATAGCTTGAAAACAGAGAAATGGTGGTTGAACTGAAAACAGAAATGGATCACCACATCTTGAAATAGCTAGTATCAGAGAGAACAGTGTTAGAAATAAGAGGTTGTTAGTCGCATTTTGCGACTACAATTTTGGATTTTATGCCTAGATTTCCAAACCTAGGAACCAAATCAGCATCCCTAAAGTTTTTATCACACTGAAGTTTTCCTCATCTACTCATTCTGAGATTCTGACTAAGATTTGAATAATAAATCTGTAGAAGAAATTTAAAAATGCAAACAATTTTGCTTTTAAAACTTTCTTTTACACATTTTATAAATCTTTTGTAATACAGTATCAGCAACATGCAATGTTTTTTTTATTATATTCCGATTTATAATATGTTAGATTCATTAAAAATGGCACCTAGGTAACAGGCCTAGAAATGTATGCTAGGAGTCATCATGACGCCTAGATTTAATCTGATTTCTAATACTGGGCGATAACACACAAACAGTAAAGATTTTTCCGACAGTGAAATCTCACTGACCCTCCCTATCACAAGATAAAGTGATCTGTTTCCACTTAAATCATACGCCCTCTCTTCGTGGTCAAGCTATACGCCCGCTTTCAGACCACTCCATAAAGGGAAAATAAACCAATTTCACGTGTTGTCTCCAGTTTAAATCAGCAGCATGAACCATAATATGATTCAGTTCAAAACAATAATTATAAACAGAGTGCCTAACATTCCCCTTGGTCAGAAGGGTAAAATCACATCTATAAAACAAAGATCTATATATACATACAGAAATCATCGTTTTTTTCACACCGTCTAAAAAAAAAAACAAAAAGACTCTGTAGCTTTGAAGCTCTAATATAGAAAATATTGTAAATAAATTGTTTACTGATTTGTTCAAAATGATTCTTTTTTTTTAGTTGGCTCTTCTTTTCTATTTTTATCTCTATACACATACTGGAGTGACATATAAATTTCGCAATAAATAACTATATACCCTCGTTTTACACAGGGTTATGTTCCACAAAATTGTTACCTAAATCAGAATCGCGTCAGTTAAGATTTAATAGTTAAAATCTACCTCAGAGCCAGACTAACCTATGTCCAAACAGGGGTGCCCACAGGAGGGGAATATGGCGCAAGCTGCGCCATCAAAACTTTTTTTTTTTTTGGGGGGGGGTAAACTAATATATTTATTTATTTAAATTATTCATTTTTTTTTAATTTAAATTCTTTACTGATTTTTTTTAATTTAATTTATTCATCAATTTACTTTTTTTCTTAAATTATTTCCTTTATTTCTTTATTATTTATTTATTAATTTATTTATTTATTTGTGTGTGTGCGCTTGGAATGTCTGTACTTCAAAAAAATTAATAATATGTAAAAAAAATAATATTTATAATTTAAAAAAATATGTAAAAAAATAAATAAATAATATTAAAAAATATAAATGAATAATATTTAAAAAAATAAATACATAATATTTTTAAAAAATAACTAAAAATAAAAAAAGCACAAGAGGATTGTGACAAGTTTTGGGGGGGGGGGGGCTGGGATTTGCGCCATTGAGCTTGGGGGGATGGGCACCCCTGCTACGTCCAAACGTATCTATTTTTACTTTATTACCGCATTGTATCTATAATCTTTTTCCGCATGGACCCATGAGAATGTTATTCTTTTAAAATAGTTCCTTCGCAATTATTTAGCAGCGTTAAAAGAGCCCGAATCCCATCCTTTGTCCGCATCCGACAAACGTTTCCCCGCTTTCCTAAAAAGTAAGCAAAATGGACTTACGTTACGTACGGCTCTGTGGTACAGAAATAGAGGTTAGGTTCCATAGATAAAAAAATATTTTGTTCAGTGACAGATAAATATGCATTACAAATCTAATAGGTAATTACTTCGATACATATGCCCGATGAGCATAAAGAAAACAATGAACAAAGTTACTGTTGATAAAAATAGCTGGTTATACAAATACAAATGTGACGACCAGCAGCAGGCTCTGGGCCCAACTGGGCTGGTCCTAGTCAAATTAAAGACCCCAATGCAGATCAATGGCTCTCTTAAAGCTATCTACTCCATGGCTCCTTACCGCCTCTTCCGGTAAACTGTTCCAAGTTCCCACTACCCTGCTAAAATAGTAATTTTTTCGAATTTCCAGATTAGTCCGAGATTTGAACAGCTTAAAACAATGACCCCTTGTCCTGCTTTCCGTGCAAAAATGTAACCCTGCAACATCATCCATTTTAATTAAATTTAAATAACTGAATCATATCCCCTCTGGTTCTCCTTTGCTCAAGACTGTACATATTAAGCATTCTAAGTCTGGAATCATAGTCTAAATTAGAAAATCCATTCACTAAACTTGTAGCCCTTCTTTGTACCCTTTCCAAAAAATTAATATCTTTCTTCAGATAAGGAGGCCAAAGAGTTGAACAGCATACTCCAAATGAGGTTTACCAAACTTCTATATAGAAGTAGAAGAGGTAGTTATGATAGTTGGTACATCCATGATTTTTAACATCACTTTCACAACAGGATCTTCCTTCTCTCACAAATCAGAAAGATCATTTGACCTCCATGCTTGCCTGTCAATGAATGTTTCGAAACTTTCAATGTGAAAGTTTTTGGTCGTGTGTCATCTATGTCGGTATCCTCGTTGGTTCCGCCCTTCTTTCTCACCTCCAAAAGCTTTTCTTCCGTAAGTGAGACCCGTCTTTTAGGGGGTCAAGGGACCCTACTATTATTTGACTTTGAGCAATCAATGTATTTACATAAAAGTGGACCTGGTTTTGGTTTTTTATGAATGAAATTCGAATTGGGTTTGCAAGCTTTGCCCATAATGATTTTAAAGAAAACAAGTTTATTTAAAAACAAAGGGGCCCCATCAAATTTTTAAATTAAAAATAAAATGTTCACTTTTGAAGTTTGAAATGTGGCAGTAACTGTCTTTCATCTTAAAATAGTAAAATAGAAAAATGAAATAAATTTTTAGACTTGGGAAACCATTTTCAAAGAAAAGAAAACACAAGCCTTTATATTAGCGTTTCGTAACTGAAATTCTAATTTGAACCCAAAAATCAAAAATTATATACAAACTACAAAGTTTAACTGAATGCATAAAAAACACTTTATAATTTGCATTTCGATGATGGTCTAATCTAGTCTAATCTAGATATACTAAGTTCAGAGTTTATTTTACATAAAACAAAATAATGAGCTAGTTCAAAGCTCAACTTGAAAACTGAGGTAACCTCAAAATCATAGGACGGGGAGGGGGTAGGAGAGGAAGAAACAGTCTTTCAAAAACTAATGAAAACGAAAAAAAAAATTATAAACTTGAACATACATCTGTATTTTATAGATAATTTAGATAAGAAAAAAAAACTTTAAGCATTCCATTTAGACAGTCAATTTATTGATGAATAAAATAAATATTTTTACATCCCTAAATGGAAAACCATTTTCAATTTCTAAAAATAACCCCTTATGAAAAGTAACTTGAAGCAGTACACTGGTTCTTTCCGACTAGAAAGAGGTTTCAAGCATTTGTGCTTCGTAATTTTTTCATGTTTGCAAAAACATACTCCCAAGTTTTTCGAAAAGAATTTAGTGAATTGCAATATCTTCTAACGATACAATACAGTCAAACCTGTCTATCTCGAATTTCTCGGGACGGAAGAAAAATTCGAGATACGGAGGTTTCGAGATACAGAGGCAGGGCCGCCGCTATCAGTGATGGGGCCCGGTACCAATTTTAATGCCGGGCCCCCCATGCACCCCTCCCCCCAATTGCATAATTTTTATGCCATCGTTTCAGCACATTTGCAATTGTAAAAAAAAAAAAGGAGTAAAAAAAATTCGGGAAAACTTTTAGTTACGAAAGTGTGCATCTAATTTTATTTTCACGTTTTTTGTATCGCCAGATGATTTTAAAAAGCGGTACATTTTCCTTTGCGCAAAAGCGTGTTTCATTCATTAGTGTTTGTACTAGCAATTGTTTCATATTGAGAATCGGCAATGGAAAGCGAGATTTTTTTTTTAATGAAATTATTGACACTATTACTGGAAAAACAGGTTCACAACCTTACGGGCCCCCTAAAGCTCCGGGCCCGGGTACTAGAGGTCCAGTATTACCCCCAAACGGCGGCCCTGTACAGAGGTTGTGATAAAATTTACAAAAATAAGCAATTGGAACAAACGGTAGCAAGTGAATGCATACCTTTAAGCACAAACATAGTCTGTGAATGATGGTGCAGAAGATGATTTTTGTCTCCAAGTCGTACCATCGATAAGGGTGGCTGGAGATGAAATTCAAAAATGAGAGTCGTGGAAATTCGAGATATAGAGGTTTCCAGGAAAATTCATTCGAGATAAAGAGTCGAAAAAACATTAAAAACATGCTTTAAAAGCAGGGAAATTGGAAAATTTCGAGATAAAGACTTTTTCGAGATAAGCAAGTTCGAGATAAACAGGTTCTGACTGTATAACTATTATTTAACTTTACTCAGAAAGAAATTATTCACAGAACAGACATATCGTTGAAAAGGCATATGCATAGAGGCATAGGGGCTATTCATAAATTCACTTTTTCTTCAATATTTATTACCCCTTCCCCTTTGTCATAAGCGTTGCACTTCTTATTAAACCTAAGCACAAAAGTCGTATCTGCACTTTTTAACCAAATTGAGTTATCGCCATCAGGTGGCTCTTTGTGACGTATTCTACCGAAATACAAACTTATATGGTCATTTGAGAACGGGAGATATTTTTAAAAACATTGTGAAAAAATGTCATCTGAATCAAATACATGGTGGAGCAAAACTTTAAAGAGTAATATCTCAGTTTGAGCTCGACTGCAGATACCACTTTTTGCTTAGCACGGCAGCATATCGCACCCTTGCTTCAATAGTGTTACAACTCAAAATATGACGATTTTGAGTTATTGGTATCACTGGATTCAGAAAAAAAAGTTCTATCAATCTCAAAAAAAAACGTTCTAACTTGAGGGAATTCAGTGGCCTCCAGATAGCAGTTGAATCGGTGTAGACGATTCACTTGCTATCCCCCCCCCCCCCCTCAACTTGGAAAATTTATAATTTTCACGATAACGAAATATCAAATAGGGAAGGATACCAAATAACGTCTGAAATTCAATTTTAAAAGACTCCCACATTTTGTCATGACTTCCAAGCCCAGAATAATGATATCAGCGGCGGAACAGTTTTTCGCGTTTCCTGAAAAAAGCGGATTTTTGAGTTGTAACACTATTGAAGCAAGGGTGCGATATGTCTTTTCTCTTCATAGCACCTAGATGATTTCTTTATTTCCATTGCTTTATTAATTTCTATCCGTAAACTAGCATGTTAAAAATAATGGCACTCGTTTTATAGACATCTTCCCTCTCTAATGGTCAAAATGCAACGAAATCTGGCTTATTTGCATACTCCAACTTAGTTTTTGTTCGCCAAAATAAGGTATTCCAATCAGAACTGAAGCACATAGAAGCAAAGGAAAGCAAGTGCCAAAATGAAAAATGTAGAGAAAATTAGTACAAACGATAAAAGAAACTTGCATCTGCTTTGGGGAAAGAAACGGTACTGGAAGCCAGTTGCGGATTTTTTATTTTGGGGGGGGGGCGCCTAAAAAGATAAAATCATTTTAACTACATAATCAACTATTTCTAAATGTATTTCTTTATAACATAAGTTAAAATTTTAAAACTATTTCTTAAAAACAAACACGTGCACAAAGCATATTTGATTAAAATCCATATTTGATTCGGTTTGCTAAGGGAGTAGTAATATTAGTCATTCGTCAGTGTAAACGAATTCGTAAAAGTCCCCAATTTCAAAGTCAAGGGTACATAATATCACAATTCGTTCACTCATTATTCTTAATTGGCTTAAAATATTTTTTTAAATATTTTATCACGACAGTCAAAGTTAATTAGTATGTAACATTTTTGTACTTCAAAGTCAATTAATTGGCTTAAGGACCCTTTAAAAACATTATAAAGGAAATTCATGAGAACCGCGTTTTGCAGAAAATTATTTATGGGGAGCACTCTTTACTTTTCGGTGAGCCTCCCAAAAACTATTTCTGTATTCACCCTTGATAGGCACAACATGATTTAGAAAACTTTTCAATAAAAGTCTACCAAGGACTTTGAATGTGTTACTTAAAACTTTAAAAGTCCACCTATACTATTTTGCTTCTCAGTTTTGCTTTTCAGTCATTTTCAATAAATACAGTCCTTTTTCAAAATTTAAGTGCAACAATTTAAAAAGAAGACTTCGATCTATGCAGGGTGACACTTTTTCTCTAGCGCTTATTATAGCTGAGTAATCAGAAGTTCCACCTCCCCCCTGAACTGTACAAAAAGAGAGTAAATGAAAAATCACATTTGCTAATAAAAATTTTATTACCTTCCATAAAAATTACACTTGATCAACAAGGAATATAACTTTTTTGTCTCAGAAAAGCACCTAAAAATTCTAATACTTCTAAAAAAATAAATGTACAAAGATATGTAATGAAAAACTACAAAAACAGCATGCGCTCATGTGGCAAACTGTAAAAGAGATATATAGAATTCTGGCAGAGAAATAGCTAAATTTTGAAAATAATAAAATTTTAAAAGATTTAAAATCAAATTTGAAAACAGTAAAATATTGTTTTTATCAAAAACAGATGAGGTCGAACTTCTAATTAGTACAGTACACATTCAAGTGTTTCAGTGCATTGATTTCTTCCTTTTAAAGAATAATTTTGTCTTTGGCTAATTAAACCAGAAAACTGAACAAAAAAAGAAAATAGATGCTTTAAAATAAAACATGCAACCTATATATATATATATATATATATATATATATTATTGGACTCAAGACAAGGAAACTTTTTTATCCATGTCAGAGGAATTAAGAAAAAAACAGCACGGGTGTGGAAGGTAGAATCACAGTGGTTAAACTTTTCATGTGCATAATCTTTTGAACAAAAAATAAAGTAAAATATGGCTTTTCATAGTAGCTCTTCAAATATGGCTACTACTATAAATAAACTTTTATTTTCTGACAACGATTATAGAGTTTGTGCGACCAAAAAATAATTATCAATTAAAAAAATTAAAATTATTAATTTATACATTTGGATTTCAGTTAATTTATACATTTCAAATTTCAGATTCATAACTAAACAAATAAAAATATCTGATCTATTTTCAAAATCAATTAGAAAAGAAATTGGTAGCAAAACCATTAATATAAAATTTTACTGCATAAAAATTTGACTTTTAAAGCTTTTTTTAAATTTACCTTTAAGATACATGATTTCAATATCACATATTATTGTGATAGTAATAAGCCAACCCATTTATTAGTGATTAAATTTTGTACACCTTATACCACACTACAGAAAAGATGGGTTAAATAATTATGATAACAAATACGTATGATATAGTCTCGTGGAGCACCTTAAAACCCATACAGAAAATAAAATTCAAACTGCATACAAACTGATGCACATGTATAATACATATATAATATATATTACATATATAATGCAGAAAACTGAGCATACAACAGGATTTTTACACAAATACAAGATTTATACAATCTACATAATAAACTTTATGCAAGCAACAACGTAAGTATACAGTCTACAAAACAGCATCTCACAGGAAAATATTGCTACAACACAAAAAAATAAGCACACCTTTGAATAAGTAGTTTCAATATTGCAAATTTAGCTGCTTGTGTATATTTTTGATTTTGCAACAAAAACTTGAAAAAATAAAATTTAAACTTCATACGATTTTACTCGGTTTTCGCTTTAATATTTTGGTTTTTAAATTCAGCAGTTGAAATTCAATACTAAAGAATTTTGTGGGAAAGGTTAGCTTGGTTAACAGTTACTTGCATACAGTTAGCAATATGCAAAATGATTTCTAACAGAAATTAATACTGAAGAACCAATGATTTTACAAACAATTTATTTCAATAATAAATTTCAAACAGCCTCATATGGTGGCTCACGAAGGTGTAAAAAAAGATATACTGTAGCAGCAAACTGTTTTTGGAACTAACCAGGGATTTTTCCAGAAATTCCAATCAATAAAAAATCAACGCACCCAATAAGTTTTTAATAATAAAGCCTGAAAAGTGCTGAAAACCAGGTTTTAATTTTATATAATTTTTTCTTTGTATAAAATACATAAGTGTAAACGACTCTCTTATAAATTTCAATGAAACAACTTGCCGCCACACTTAAGTATGGTAATTTACCAGCAATAGTGGGTTCACAGTTCAAAGTATAAAGCATTTGATGATAAAATAAGCTAATTTATTTATGAATAGAGGGGAAGGATATATTTACAGCGGTTTACACCTCGAGCATTCTACTTTTCATCAAATATTGTAAACACACAATATTCAATGTGCTCAACACAATGCACAGTCTCAACAAAATCTCAAAATAGCTAAGCAAGTGAATTTTGCTAAGCCAAAAAATGCCACAACTAAATTGTTTAATTATTATCCTTTAGGAACCGGTGGTACACATGTTGTACCATAAGTCCTTTTTCTTTAGAGGACAAGGTTGAAATTTTCACTCGAGCCCTTTGGAGCCGGGGATTTTTTCAAGGTTTCATACGTCTGGTACGACAGTTTATACCTTCTCTTTTAAATGGAAAAGAAATCTGTGGTTCAACTGTCGTACTACCTGGGTCAAAAGAAAAATTTCCAAAAAACAGTCCGGGTCCAAAAGGTTAAGGTTAAGTACTTTGTTATAGTTAATGTTGATGGATACCTTGCAATATACAATTATCTTGTTTTTTATTTATTTATTTATTTATATTTTTGCCAGTACGAGCGTAAATTTCGTTGCGCTCTTCACGCCAAAAAATAGGGGCTCACTATTGAGTGTTTTAATCTAAGTTTTAGTTTAAATTCAAATTCAATTTGTCATAAATGCTCTATGCTTTCACTTGAAGATGCAAAAAGCTTCGACACTTTCATGGGGGACGGGTATCATCATACCTCATGAACATTATTCCAACTAAAATGTAAGGTACACTAATGCACTAACTTGTGAGAAATAAGATAAATATATTTTTCTTCCGTTGTAAAAAACAAGAGTTCAAGGATAAATGCACTAACTTTTAAAAGATAACAAATTTATTACCTGTTTAATTATTAAAAACAATGGCCCCGGAGAATAAATGTAAACATTGCAAACAAACAAATGCATTTACCAATACCTTTCCTCTTTCCCTATTGCACCCAAATAAATAACATAGTAAAGGGATATTATTGCAGCAAATAATCAATGCACACTGAAGCAAACTATGCAACAAAAACTGTAAACCAATTTCTTGCATAATGCTCATGTATTTTGGAAACAAAGTTTATCATAAAGCACTATCCAAGCATAAAAGCTACATATTCTAGCAAAATGAAAAAATAGCAGCATTAAGACAACTACAAGGCATCCAACAAGATGTGATGGCTGGAATAAACAACCGTGAAAATCACAAAGCAATGTGACACTTGGCGATATTGTAGTCTGCTTTACTCAGAAGACTGACACAATGATATTTAAAATGCAACCTTTTGGAAGTAATCAACATTTTCAACTTTTGCAATTTCTTTTTGAAGCTGCATTATAAACCCATATTTTTTAGAGACAATTGATATCTTATTAAGGAAGAATAATTGAGCATTTTTTTTGTGTATAAATTTCAAAAGTGGAAGCTTTAACTGAAATGTAATCAAATTTTAAAGAAACAAAAAAAAACTGCCAAGCTTTGCTCGATGTGAACAAAAAAGCCCATTTAGCAAGAAAACTCAATGTGACAAACACTGGAAATTGTTGACAACCGAACAGCAACCTTCTATTTTCTCTTCTGCTTTTATTTTTGTCTAAATACATTGCAGTCAAATTTCTTACAGGCCCAAGCTTACAAAATTTGCATTGATGAAAGAACTTTTGCATTGTCTTAAAAGACATAACTCAAAGTATTTTTTCAAATGCTATTATGTTGATTTTTTACTTAATGTTCTGAAAAAATATTAAAATTTTATTTTTTAATATTCATAGGTTCTTCACATAAAATGCATTTTTATAAACCAAATACTAAAAGGAAATAATTAATAAGTATTACGAATTTTGTTATGTAACAATAACAGTGATTATTTCATCCAACAATATTTACATTAGACTATTTGTTCCAGTTTTGGTTAATCTCAGTTATCTTGCACTCAAATCAAATACACAAAAAAATTATAACATTTAAATGCTATTTCTTAAATTTGCTTCATTCAATCATGCAAATTAATGAAACTATAAATACAACAAGTGATTAGATGACCAACAAATAACAGTATAGTAGAAGGGGATAAAGTAGATCATGAACAATAGCTAAAACTGGCTCCAACAAAAAAAAAAAAGAAAGGAAAAAAACCTTAACAAGTCAAGTATAAGGTTTGTGAAATTGCTGGCATAAATTCAGCTTTTGCATCAGCAGCAATATAAAGTTCTTTTTGTCCAATATGAATAGACATGAGTAAGTAGATATACAAAAAATAGAAATGCTATTTCATCTAATATTTTCCAATCACTTATTAGCTTCCAATATTTAAAATGAGTATATCCACACAAGTAGACAATCACTTGTATACTTTCAGGTGCACAGCTTCCATTTGCAAAACACAAGACATTGGGGCTAACTAATCAAACGAGTTGGAGTCCTTCCTTCATAGAAATTGGTGTGGCACTGGGTTTGCAAAATTCATCCGTAACTTTGCTGCTCTCAATATGCATAGAGTTGCTCTGAGGGACAAAAAGAAAAAATGTTTTCACACAGGAATGGTTTCATACAGTTGCAAACCTTTTTTTTTTTTTTTTCTAAATATGTCATCCCCTTGTACATATTCAACAATGTTAATTTAACAAATTACGGGATGATGTATGTGAAAATTTACAAAATAACCCACATGAGTGAACATTCATTTTTGGTATATACAGAAGAAAAATAACTTTAGTTAATAATAAATAAAATATGTATATATAAGTAAAATATTTGAATGAAGGTAATGAAAAAAAATAAATAAATATTAAAAAAATATTTAAAAAAGAGAAAAAAATGCATAAACTAAAAAAATTTAAAAATGAACGAAAAAATGTATATGAAAAAAAATAAAGGAACAAATAAATAAAATATATAAATAAAAAATGCATAGAAATAATAAATAATAAAAAAAAAGAAAACGAAAAAAGGTGCAGGCAATATAATTGAAAATAAAAATAAATATACATTATAAAATAAGTAGTTAATAAAGTTTTTTTTTGCTGCAAGAAATGAATTTTTTTTTAACCACTGCACATGCCCTTAATGCAAAAAAATATTTACGTCTACATGCTTCGCATATTCACGAAAATGTTATTAGAAATTCACAACAGATAACTATAAATAGCTAAAATGCACAAACCATCATAGGCGGCTAGTACAGGGGGTCAAGGTGGGCGACTACCCACTCACTTCTAAAAGTAAAGGGGCCTTTGCCCCCTCACTTTTCAGGATTAAAAAGTAATGATCGAGTGAAAAATAACTTTTTACTGAGTGGATTGATTTGTTTCACCAAAATAAAAGCTAAACATTCCAAAAACAAGCTGAAAATTCCAACTTTTTTCGTGTTATTTCATGAGAATGGAATTTTATATCAAAAGGGGGAATGTCTATGTTAGCCAGCCAGGTCGATTTTTGTGGCCATATTCTGCATTTTTAGAGGTCATTTAATCTGTTATGTTAAAAAAGTTCAGAGGTACTGCCTTCTATTGCCTCCCCCTCCCCTCCAAACACAAACATTTCCTTTAACCTCCCACTTTTTTGGTACAGCCGCCCACGCAAACCACATAAGGGTAATTCCATCATAACAGACAAACAATATGTTCATTTTATAAGGGAATCAACCCCCTGAGAGAATTGTGACACACCATATACAACAAGTAAAAGTAATAAATTTCAATTTAAAGAATCTTTACTATAATCTGTTAACTTGCAAGCTCAGCTCTCTTAACCGCTTGCCTGATTATCCCGAGTCATCTCGGCCTGGTATGAGTTGCAGGTAATTATTATTCCACAAAAACTCAGGTGAAACTAAATGATTTTACACCTATAAAAAACTAAAAATTCAACTTAAAACCTACATGTTTTGGTTGTTTCATTTCCTTGTATTTAAAAATGAAATTATTTTTTTTTAAACAATTTTTTCCAAAAAAATTTGTAAGGGAAGCGGTTAAAAGACACTTTGCTAACTTAGTAAGGCTCCCGTCATAATATGATTTCATAATATAAAACCAGGTTCATTGGCCTACTTCTATGAATAGTTGCGATAAACATTCTAAAACGAAAGATTCGCACTAAAAAGCAAAACATAAACAGTTCGATTAATAACGAAAATTACTGAATCTTCACTTACTACTTTTGATACATGTCCGTTCAATGTAATACATGGAGCCCCTCTAAGCTGTGAATAACTTCTTCTGTGTTTATCATCAACATGCTCTAAGTACCACGTCTTAGGAAATAAGTCTTCAACTGTCCCAATGGGGGAGTAAGGAGCTACAAAAATGTCCAGCAAAATTTATCAAATCACAATCGAAAGAAAGATAAGAAAGCAAATACAATTTTGCATTAAAGAATATAAGTAACACACTTAATAATTTCGATTTGTAACAATTTTTAAGTAATTTCTTTGCTTATTTTTTTGGGGGGGGGTTTAATATATTCAATTTTAATACCTCAACACAACCAGCTTGGTTTTGTGTCATTATGAGGTATTAAAAATATCGAAGTTTGAAAACATCATGATATTTTTGAAAGTATCAAAAATATCCAATATTTTTGAAAATGTCGAAAATATCTGATATTTTGATATTTTTCGGATATTTTGATACATATCTGATATTTTGAATCAGCATACACTAAAGTCTTTAAATATTAAACACCTTCATTCTTAAATCACTGTTGCGCTTATTTTCTTACATCATTATTATAATATACATACCTCAAATTAATGTTTAAATAGGCAGTTTAAATCTACATTAAAAGCGTTACATTGCTAATAGTTTTATGAGTATAAAATTAAAAAAGGAATATCATACTTCAACATTATATTATATTAATGATAAATTAGTATATTATATAAATAAACTGTCACTTTGCAGTTATTTGAACAATAAATGAACACTTTTAATATAATTAATATAATTTTTACATTGAAAATAACGTACAATCGAGCCCGCTTAATGGAATAGCTATTTTGCCACGAAAATATATTCTCATAAGCAGGATATCCCATTATACGGGATGAAAATAATGCATTACAGCGGTTTGATACATTGAAAATGGAATTTATTAAGCGTGATATTCTTTTAACTGGCCTTCTAATAAGCGGCCTTGACTGTAGTTCGAAAAATAAATATCAAAAATGTTAAATATCATGATATTCACCAAATAAATATTGGATATAAATCATGAAAAATAGCACTTGATATATATCAGCAAACTTTGCATGGAACTAACAGGCATATGCAAACTATGGAGGTGAACAATAAAAATACAAACAGGTATTTGCAATTTATTTTGAGCAGGTTTGATAGCAACCAGCTATGAAGGACGAAATGTTTAAAACCAAAATGAATTTAAGATTTTTAACTCCTACTAAACTACTTAAGAATTCAAGATTATGCAGTTTGATCAAATGTAATTTAGTTTCAGTTTGACCAAAACAAAACTAACAAAATACCACAGGATGAATTTACAGCTAAATTAAATTTAGTCATGCAATAAATGCTCAAAGAATTTTTTTTTTTTTTTTTTGCAGAATTCCGTGAATCTGAAGATTGAAAATTGCTTCAATTTTAATATCTTTTCAACTTTAGGAAAACAATCATGGTTTAAAAGAATATCAGTTTTTATCATTTATTAATAAAAACTGCTTCTTCTTGGTTTACTTTAATTACTGTTTTTTTAAGTGACTTGGTAGCTTTTTCACGGCAAATACTGAATCTACAGTTTCAAACAAAATTATAATGACAATACTTTTAAAAATTACATTAATTTAGTTTCTAACTATACTTAAAATTTGTTTGGACAAAAAAGTCTTATTCTCATGCTCTAGCAAGAACTGAACACAAGTTACATTCTTTCACCCAGTGAAAACAACTTGCACATTCTTTCACACATTACTTATTATTTTCTAATCAATGCTGATACAAAGTTATTTTTGATAAATATAGATTTTTTGTTAATTCCTGTATTTTTCTCAAATTTTTTTTAAAAACTGGGATAGCAATAACAGCTGATAAATATTGTAAATTTGCAGCTTACAATTAGTGGGATTCTGCTAGTCAGAAGAACAATCACATGCATGATTTGACACAAAAAAGATTAAAACCAAACTGAAGTTTTAACATGCAATACACCGCCAGCTCGGCTATTTCGATCCATGGACATCAGCATGGAAATAGTCGAGTTGGAGGCAAAAATCCTCTTATAAAGCAAAGAGAGCATAATAAGCTCGAAACAGCTGTCCATGGATCAAAATAGCCGAGTTGGTGGTGTATTGCATGTTTCTGCCTTAGCCCTTGCTTAGGAGCGGTTACTTATTGCTTTATACTTTGAAGTTTTAACATTTAAAAATCAATAAAACGTACTATAAGCATTTTATTTAAGTAGCACTGTTTTATTTGATGAATAAATGTATAGAAAAAAAAATGATCAATTCACAAAAATGGTAGACATTTTCAAGCTGCACAAAGAGATGGACAAAAAGCACTTTGAAGTATGCCCAACAACATCAAATATTTTTTCCGGCAGCAAGCAGTAACTTTGTTGAAATCATCAATGAAATAAGTATGCTCATTATAAAAGGGAAATATTTATTAAAAATACTTTAAAACTTTCTTTAAAATCCTTTTTAACTTCAAAAACATTGTTGGTGAAAAAATAATTAATGTCTGTAAAGGGGGGGGGGGCATAATTTGAGTTCTGTATAACTTTGAAGTTCCAAACAAATTCCATCAGACGCAGAAAGTTTCGTTCTTTCGATAGGTACTAGCATGTTGTAAATAATTTATATTAGTTAAAATGGCAAAAAAAAATGTTTATTCTTGTGGGTTTTAACTAATATGTTTGGTAATTAAAGTTATACAGGGACAACACTTAGCTAAGAACACTCTTGATTAAATCTCCTTCCGAACAAAAAAAGAATTATCAAAATCGGTTCATTCGTTAAGAACATGCGTTGCTGCAGACAGAAGCACAGATACATACATATATATTGTAAAACAGCAGTCAAAAACTTTGGATGGTTAAATGAGTAAAAATAGACAATGTTTAAAAAGTACAAATATATACATCAAAAAGCATCAAACACATACATAGATATGTCAACCCCCTTTTTTGCTACTTTGGAGTTTAAAAGAAAGATTTTCTTTTTAAGACACTACTTGCAGCAAGTATCAACACAACTTGAAAAAATACCGGAAAAATTTAACAAATAAAGTGACGCTGATTTGAGAGAAATTACCTTGGTGATGGGTAACATTTCTGAGCTTCAATATTTCTGTAAAATTTTCTGGGCTCACTTTAATTCGATTGGTGAGTCTCGACTGAACGTTCTGTAAACTCTCGTGTAAGCAACGCAGCTCTGAACCTTTAGCAATGTCTTCCGTGAAACGTAGAGAAAACAGAGTAGCCGCCATGCCAGAACCATACGAAAACATGCCCACACGAATCCCCAAAAGATCTTCAATTTTTTGACTACAAAGAAAAAGGTACATTAGAAACTTGTAACACATGAAGGAAAATAAACATACTAAACAGAACATTGGTATTTTACGGATACAAATAGGACAGAGCCGTGACCAGACCCAAGGGCGTAGCTAGGGGGGTGCAGGGGGTGCAGCTGCACCTCCCTAGATCAGAGCCAATGGGAGGTCACTGTGACCTCCCATTTTATTTATTTGACTTTTATGCTAATTTTTGGGAACTTTATATAAACTGCGTTATTATATCTAGTATTGATTACTTTTCAGAAAATGATTGTAAGCTTGCCTGTTTTTGAGGAGAAAATTTGTAATTTACCGAATGAAACTCAGAACTTTACTAAATGATTAAAAAAATAAATAAATAAAATACAAGAATGCATACTTATCTATGTCTACCAAAAGAGACGTGAGGCATCACGAAAATAAATAAATAAATTAATTAAAGGAAAAAAAAAGAAAAATAAATAAAATAAAGAAGTTCAGATTTGCAATACTGTCTCACTGTTTTCAAATTTCATCAGCCAATTTGTATCGGATAAGAACTTTTTGGGAGGTCACAGTGACCTCCTATTGGGGTGCCACTGCTTGCACCCCCCTAACGTGAGTCCTGGCTACGCCCTTGACCAGACCTTTGTTTCGAGGAGGGCTTTACCAAACCTATTTATAGTATTCTAAAAAATCAATAAAAATTGATTTCATGTTCTATATTCTGTTGATTTTTGTTATAATGGATGGTAAAAGGGTATAAAAATGAAAAATGTAAAAAAATGTCTCATATTTTCAATGAAGGAAAAAAAATCTGGATAGATGAGTTTACTTAAAAACAGGCATTCAAAGGAGAACTTTTGAAGTTTCTAACTTACGACACTTAAAAGATGCGTTAAATACAGAGTTTGATACTTACAAATTTGAAGAATTTTGGTGTGTTTGGTGTTCGTTGAAGTGGTATTAAAAATTCAAAGGGAAAGGTGTATTGTTAAGAAATTATGTTTGCAATAATTACAATAAAAATAAATACTGCAGAATATATACTTAATTTGTACAATTGTTCAATAATGATAATTTCATGTTCAAAGTATATAAGAAGATTAAAATAAAATAACAATAATAATTTTTTCAGTGAGAAACTATAAAAAGCATTTTTGTAATAGTTTTGAAAAACTCCAGAGGGGGTTTGAACCTTAAAAACCCACTCCTTAAATACAGCCCTGAAATCGGACAACTAGCAACAGGCTCTGAGACCAGCTAGGCTAGGCTGACCCTAGTCAATTTATATTCCCCCAATGAAGATTAATGAAGTCCTTTTAAAGCTATCCACTCCCTTGCTAATGACCTCTTCCTGTAAACTGTTCCAGGTGACCACAACCCAGGGCTGCGGAGTCGGAGTCGGAGTCGAAGAGTCGGAGTCGAAGAGTCGGAGTCGGACTGATTTTGGACCAAAGGAGTCGGAGTCGCTGAAAAACATGTCGACTCCGACTCCAACTCCGACCACCTCCGATTTGGATGAAATTTTATGGAGGTGAAAACATATCTTTGAAACAAGCAGATACAAATTTTCAGCGTCCAATATCGAAATCCTTAGCATCTAGGATCATTACAAAGTGCTTCAAATGGCGGGTCTTTGCAGCAAAAATGCAATGTGTTAAAATAAAGTCTGGCCATTTAACAAGAAAAGGATTAGTTTTGTACAGAGTCAAATGACAAGAGTGGCACTTGTTTTTTGCTCTGGAGAAAATGTACTTTTTGGGAGGTCATAGTGACCTCCGAGAATTGAGGTGAATGTGGTGAAATTACCTGCGAGAATTCTTGAGAAAATTGAACTTTTTGAGAGGTCACAATGACCTCTCATAACCTCCGACTGGGATACCCCAGCCTGCTATCCCCCCCCCCCTAAAGTGAGTCCTGGCTACGACCATGAATAAAAATGAAACTTTTAAAAATGGACTTAATATTTCAACCTTTGTTTAGGGTTTTTCCCTCTTCATATTTGGGTAAAAAAAATAATTAAAAAAAAAGCAGGAGTCGGGAGTCGGAGTCGGAGTCGAAAGTTTTAAAATCCCGGAGTCGGAGTCGACCATTTTTCCTCCGACTCTGCAGCCCTGCCACAACCCTACTAAAATAGTAATTTTTTCTAACTTCAATGGTAGTTTGAGATTTGAATAGCTTAAAACAATGTCCTAAAACCCTGATTTCCATGCGAAAATTTAACATAGTAAAATCTTTCATTTTGATCAATTTAAACAAATGATTTATATTGCCTCTAACTCTTCTTTGCTCAAGAAAATATATGTTAAGCATTCAAAGCCTGGAAATAGAAAACTTTAAAAAAAGTTGCTATTCTTTCGGACTAGTAAATGTAAAGATGCCTTAGTGCACAAAGGAAAGACTATTCAATTTAAAAATTAACAGGAAATATGTTTTCGCGTAAGCACGAAATCATTTCTCTCCATTTATTATTCATAAAATCTGCAAATTTGATCAACTAATAATTTCCATTTCGAACTTAAAATTTCAAAACTCTCACAACTAAGATAAATTTGCCAACATCTGAATTTACAAAATTGCTACAAACAAGCAAAAAATAAATAAAATAATAGTATTAAATATAGGATATAAAAGTTACAAAATGGCGAACAGTCCCAGATCCTACGAATCACTTAAGTTTTGTTCCCCAGTGGATTGAATCTTTTTTTTTTTTTTTTTTTTTTTGCAAATAAGGGCCAGCTGATCGCAAGTGATTTTAAATGCTGCATTACATATAAATATTTTAATCTGTCTAGAATATGTTGAAGAAAATATTTATTCGTAGTAATGTTCCCATATTTGTTCACATATAAGTTACTCTTGCATATTGTCAAATCCTTGTTTTAAAGCAGAAAAATTTACTAAAACACTTTCACTGAATAAAAAACTTAGCCTACTTTGCTTGGAGCATTGTTAAGATATTGTTTACCAAAGCAAGATGTGTGTCCCTAGAACCAATGTGTAACTGGAGTTTACAAAACTGGACTTAAATTAGAAATGATATAATAAAAAGCAATTAGAATGTTTTGGAGCAAAAT
>JAXGGA010007170.1:0-64504 GCA_038373865.1 Uloborus plumipes
GGGATGCCGAAGGCCCTCTTAGTACTGCTTTTTAGGGGAAATAAATTCCCTTTTCAGGTAAAGTTGGTCGCAACTCATGATTCAGTCATACGACATTCATTCATTGTTTACTTTCTTCGAATTAGCAACATATAGCAATGGCGTTCAATTTTGACATCTCTGCATTAATAAAATATACGCTTTTCTTCGCAGCCGATAAATAAAAATGTAGCAATGAAATAATATTGTTCTATTTACTATTTTGTTTCATTACTGTAGCTCACACGATCTTAATTGCTACGCAAAAGCTCAGATGTTCATTTTGATAGCGTTGACCCATCAGAGCGATAAATGGCGAATCTATTCGTAGAGACATTTCATTTTGATGCCCCAGAATGAAATGTACACTAATGAAGCGATGGTGTTCAACGGAAAGACGATTGACAACAAAACATATTAATTTCTTTAGTAAAAACGAAATGAGCATATATAATCGTTTGGTACTAAAGAGCAATACAAGTACGAAAAAAATAAACAAAACTACAATATTACGACGACCAACTGTAAAATTTTGTTTTCATTTACACAACATTAAAAGGTAATGTTCTTTTTATGTTAAATTTCACACATTGATAATATTTCGATAATTGGGAATCTGCTGTGGTTGCCAAATTTTTGGCGATAATTACTTTATTTTGTTGCTCTTTAGTTTATGTTTGCGAAGGAAGTATATTTCCCTCGCTCATAAATTGGACACAAAGATTTAACGCCAATAGTGAAAGATAACCAGACTTCCAATCACCGAAATCTTCCCTTTTTTGTTTCTAATTTCACACATAAGTTTAATACTTGAAAGTAAAATAATGGGCCAACTGAAAAAAGCTGCGAAATAATGTGAGAATTCTTATTAAAAAACTCGCCAAATCAACTTCAAAAGCTCCATTAGCATGTAATATAACAAGTTTAATAAATATATCGAGCCATTATTATCATTGAAATTTAAATTAAAATGCAAAATAAGAGAAAAGAAGACGATGCAAGCTTAAAATTTTAATCTTCGCTTAGGTGGTAAGAAAATACATCGCCAAGTTAAAAAACGTACCTATAACTGAAACGTACATACTACCAAAGATCTCGGTTATTGAAATATTCTCAAAAGCTTTACGGAGAACTTCCATTAAAATGTAAAAAAAATCGCCAAATAAATTAATTTGACCATCTAAACTCATCAAAAGTTTTGATGAAACTATCGTTCCAAAATCGCCATTTATCGCTCTGCGGTGCCAGTGTCGTTTCATAGTTAATTAATAATTAGAATCAATTAAAATGAAAAATAATTCACTAATTAAAATAAGCCGTTAAAATGCAGAATAAACCAACAAATCGAACGAGCTATTAAATAACGTTAAAATACACTAAAATAGAATTGAATGCCAAATTGTAAAATGGTCGCCAACAAATTAACTTTTAATTTTGTCTTTTATTATTTGATTTGTAGAAATGTTAGTTACCATAAAATTCGATAGATGTCGCTGGAAAAGGACGTCCGTTTTTATCCCAAGGATTTTGATCAAATGAAGAAGCCTGTATAAAAGCCTATCTAGTGTAGCCTTGTCTTTACACACTGTACCATCTTTGATAAAAACTCGAAATATTCATCAATGGGAGGGGAAAAGATCAATCGTTACAATCGGAGCGCTATTATTTTCTGCACTGATACTTCTGCACACAGTTCATGCTAATATGTACTAATGATGTGCCCGATCGTTTAAAATCTAAATCCACGGATACGGATCTCAATTTTTTTTTTTTTTTTTGTTATTCAATTCCGAGCTATATTAATATCCCCATTTGGATAACGTTTCAAACGGGGATGACATTCTTGTCATAATTTTCAGATATTCTGTCGGTTGTGTTTTTCTTATCCGAAAGTAAATTTCCTCAGTGACTTTCTCATCAAAGATATACACTGAAGTGACAAAAGTCATGGGATAGCAATATGCAAATTTTCAGATGGCAGTAGCATCGCATAGAACAGGTATAAATGCGCAGTGCTTTTACAGAGCTTTCATTTCTGTTCAAGTTATTCATGTGAAGAGGTTTTAACGTGATGATGACCGCACGACGTGAATTAACAGACTTTGAACGCGGAATGTTAGTTGGAGCTAGACGCATGGGTCATGCCATTTCGGAAATCGTTAGAGAATTCAACATTCCCAGATCCACTGTGTCAAGAGTGTGCCGAGAGTATGAAATTTCAGGCATAACATCCCACCATGGACAGCGCAGTGGTCGACCGCCTGCACTTAAAGATCGAGACCGGCGACGTCTGCAAAGAGTCGTAAATTCTAACAGACAAGCAACACTGCGTCAAATCACCGTAGAAATCAATGTGGGACGTACAATGGACGTGTCTGCTAGAACTGTGCGGAGAAATTTGGATTTCTTGGGCTATTCCAGCAGAAGACCGACTCGAGTGCCTTTACTGACAGAACGACATCGCTTGCAGCGACTCTCGTGGGCACGTGAGCATATCGGTTGGTCCCTAGATGAATGGAAAACCGTGGCCTGGTCCGATGAGTCACGATTTCAGCTGGTAAGAGCCGATGGTAGGGTTCGAGTGTGGCGCAGACCCCACGAAGCCATGGACCCAAACTGTCAGCAAGGCACTGTTCAAGCTGGTGGTGGCTCCGTAATGGTGTGGGCTGTTTTTTCATGGCATGGACTTGGTCCTCTAGTGCGACTGGACCGAACATTGACTGGAAATGCTTATGTGCAGCTACTTGGAGATCACTTGCAGCCATTCATGGACTTCATGTACCCAAACAACGATGGGATTTTTATGGATGACAATGCGCCATGTCACCGGGCCACAACTGTTCGCAATTGGTTTGAAGAAAAGTCTGGACAATTCCAACGAATGATTTGGCCACCTAGATCGCCCGACATGAATCCCATTGAACATTTATGGGACACCATCGAGAGGTCTGTTCGTGCCCAAAATCCTGCCCCATCAACGCTTTCACAATTATGGACGTCTATCGAGACAGCATGGCTCAATATTCCTGCAGAAGACTTCCAACGACTTGTTGAGTCCATGCCACGTCGAGTTGTTGCACTTCGCCGGGCAAAAGGAGGGCCGACACGATATTAAGAGGTATCCCATGACTTTTGTCACTTCAGTGTAAAACAGAAATTATTAACAGGTTTAGAAACTGAGGTAGGTCTCAACAGCTGATGCTAGTGCAGAAAAAAATAATACTGCTAGGAAGGAGAGTTGCAATAGTTTGAACGAGTCTACGGCTAATGTATTAGTGATGATGATAGTCAAATATCGCATACGAAAGCTAATCTGATCATAGAATATATCAGACAGAAAAGATTTTCAAAGAGAGCAAGTCCCTTTGAAGTGTTGACAGATTAATAATCAAAACAATTTGAGGTCTCGGTGACATTGCTCGCACATATTTATCATCTCCTACAAACGCTCTAAGTGAGTACGCATTTTTTTAAGTGCAGCAGAAATTGTTTATGATCCTAACCGGAATACACTTTTGGGAGGCAAAGCTGTTAAGTTACTCTTTCTTAAGTATTTACAAGATTTCAATTGAATATTAGACCCTATTTTAGCTCACAAACTTGAGCACTGAATCATCTTTCAGAAAATTATTTGGAGAATAGCTAAGACAGGGATTCAAGTGAAACAGCACTGCGATCGCTTCGAATTGCAATCGATACTGGAAGTGAATTACATTATCATCAACTTAACTTGGCATGACGTCACTACGGGTGGAGCCAATAAGAGCTCACAAGCACTCAGCGATCTCCTCTTATTCGCCAAGTAGGCTGTGACGTTTTATCTAGCTTGTTTTTCATAGGCAAACGTCACGCTGACGTCACGATGTTTTTATCATGAAACGTTCTAGTGTAATTCATTTCCAGTCGCGATTGTAATTTGCGATCGCCTGTTTCACTTGAATCCCTGCCTTAGAATGTTTTAAAACGGTGGTATTTAATTTAAATGTTTGGGTTCAATGTCATAATTGCCTGTGCCAGCATAATGTTATAACTACTATGTAACAATAATGTAACTACTCCTATTGTTTTAACTCCCGGCGGATCGGCAGTTCCAGAATTTCGTGTTAAATGGACGTGATAAGACGTCCAGAACCGTCAGTGGGTTAAATATAATTTGAAATCTTTTTGCTGTAATAGTTATTTTGATTTAATTTCTTTTTCGTCCGTGGGTGATAAGCAATTTTTATTTCGCTCTAATTGCGATGTATATTTTAATTAAATCTTCATCGGGAGGGGGCTTTTTTTTCCTAAATTGTATATCGTATGCAAATTAAATTAATTTTTCTTTTGAAGAGGAGCGATTCTATTTTTTGTTCTAATTGTTATTGAATTCCATTTTTGTAAAATTTACAATATCAAATAAATTTGTAAGAAATAAGAAATCATCGTAACTTAAAACCAAAAACAAAAAATCATAGAACAAAGTTCCACTGCTCTAAACTTGAGCAATTAAGCACATTTCAAAAAATTGTTTGGAGAATACCTTAGAGTGTTTTGAATCAGTGGCATTCATTCAATTTAAATATTTGCGTTGAAAGTCAAAATTGTCTGTTCCTGCATAATGTTTAAAAAGAACATGGCTGTTTCTTACATAAAACATAAAATACAAAATTTTACATTTCTCATTTTGATTAATAATTTGACATTACTTTTGCAAATTGTGTAATAGGTATTTTGATTAAATAAATTTTTTCGTCCGTCAGTGAAAAGCAATTTTTAATTTGTTTGAATTGCGATGCATATTTTAATTAAATCATTTAGATATGGGATACTTTATTATGTCTTAATTGTATATATGACACAAATTATTATTTTTTTTGCTGAGGACAGATTCCATTTTTTATTATAATAGTAATTACATTCTTTTTTGGCAAAATTTAGAATTAAAAATAAGTTTGTAAGCAACAAAAACTCATTATAGCATAAAACCAAAAACAACACAATCACAAAACAAATTTCCATTGCTCTAGGTTCTCAAAAACATATTTTTCTCTGGCATCGGAACTCGGAAGGAATATAGAAACATCATATTAAAATTGCATTTATCAGCACTGACTCGGATAAATATTGCAATCATCTCCGGACCCAACTTTGAAAAACACAGCTCCGCATCCAGATGAAAGATATATCCAGAGCAAATGATGTGCGCTTCTCTTATGCGCTGTTTTATTCAATAAGTCACATTTCTCGCTACGTCAACAAGAGCGCCTCATCCCGGCTGCGAGATCGGGAGAATGAAGTTCTGATGTTTTATTCAGTAATTCAAAGAAGGAAAATGCGAATAATGTCCTTTTCTAGCTTTTCTTTTTATTTATTTATTTGAGAAAGTATTTATGACAGTTTCATTAGCAAAATTAAGTTTTGAAAAAAAATAGGTGTTGTTTACAAGATTTTAATTGAATATTACACCATATTTTAGTTTACAAACTTGAGCAATAAATCATCTTTCGGAAAATTATTTCAAGAATGTCTTAGAATGTTTTGAAACGGTGGCATTGAATTTAAATGTTTGGGGTAATGTCATAATTGAAGGGCTTGGGAGATGAAGGGGTTATGTGACGAAACAGAAATTGCGAATAATTAAAGTTCAAAGTTTCACTATTGCAGTTGTTGTAGCTTTTTTGTTTTCTGGTTTGTCATTACTGTGCGTATGAAATTGGTCTAATGACATCTACTTTTTGATGTACCAAATTTTATTTGCTTACCCGTATCCATTGCTTACCATTAGCCAGAGTGTTCATTTTTTAAACTGTAACATAGCCCGTTCATCCCCCAAGCCCTTCAATTGTATGTCTCTAATGTTTAGAAAGAACATGACTGCTTCTTACATAAAACATACTATGCAAAATTTTACTCCTCGCTTTAAGTATTGGCTTGAAATTATTTTTTCGAATTGCAAAAAGAATTTTAATTCAATATTTTCTTCTTTCGTGGGAGATAAGCAACTTTTATTTCGTTTGAACTGCAATGCATGTTTTAATGGAATCTTTGAGGGAGGGGGATTTTATTTTGCATAAATTATGTATCTAATACGAATTAAATTATTATTTTATTTTCATTTTTTTAGTTTGGGTAAGGAGAGTACATGTACACTTTGGATGAAGTTGATAATAGGGTTGCGTGGTGAAATGGACACTAAGGAAAATCTGTTACACTGTAAAAAAACAGATGTTATTTTTACAGTATAATACAGCTAATTTTATAGTAACAAACTCTAAAGTTTCTATTTTTACACTAATAAACTGTAAAATTGCTGCTTTACAGCAATAAATTACAAAGCTGCTAAACTTACAGTTTATTATCGTGCATTTTATAGTTTTAAACTGGAACCTCTGCCGCCAATATTATACTCTTGTTTTTACGGTTTAATACAGCAACATTTTACGGCAATAAACCGTAAAATTGTGGTAATAAACTGTTAAACTGCTGCTTTACAGTAATAGACTGCAAAATTAGCACTTTTACAGTTTATTACTGGGCATTTTGCAGTTTTAAACTGGAACTTCTGCTGCCAGTATTATACTGTGAAAACAACAACTTATTTTTTATAGGGTATGGAATAAATATTTAAATAGTGTAATTATTTTACAATGTTTGTTTTAAATTCAGGCTTGATGAAGAATCAGGTGATTAACAGAAGAATTAAGAAGAACACAAAACCAAGAACGAATACAAGGGAGATCGCCCCTTCCTTGAAGGACCTTGCACCGGCAATGTTTCGAAATTGAAGTCTTAAAAACGGTAATGCAGTCCAGCTTTGATGACGTAAAGGATAAAGTTCAGGGACTTTTCTGCGATATTTTTTTTTTTTTAAACTGAAGTTAGAAAAGAACGAAAAATGTGACGAGCTTTGGTCATGTTAGGGTATGTTGAAAACATTTGCCCGGAATCTTTATGACGCTGAGGCTCTAAAACCGGAACTTCAGATTATCTATGATAACGGAAAAAAAAAGAATATGTTCGGAGGCCTCCTGCCTCTAGCTCTCAACCTAAATTTCTCTATTTTTTAAATACAGTGAACTCTCACTGATTCACCGCCTCATTTATGCGGCTTTTTCACTCATACGACGATTTTGACTGGTCCCAGCACATTCCATAGTAAAATAATGACAGTATGATTCGTTTATGCTTCGCTCTAAAAATAAATATTTCACCGATCTCTCCATAAAATGTAAAAAATAATAATCTATTTTCTTTAAAAAATAAGCATTTTTCTCCACTTTTAAAAAATCTTTTGCCTTAATTGCTCACGAAAGTCAGATTTTCCGCATGAACTAGAGTTAGAAGAGAGACAATTACCTGTTATGTATCGTTCTAAAGGGAACAGTTTGTAATTAAGTATGCTACAAATTTTGTTTTCTGTTTACCATTGTTACAGTACGTTACAGTAATTGCCAAACCGTAGTAATATGTCCCTTGTCTACAGAAACATTCGTATTCACTTTCTCATTAGAGCCTATGTAGCGTTTTAGTCCATTAAATAGGCTTGTTCACTTATACTGCCGTGCTAAGCACAAAAGTCGTATCTGCACTTTTCAACAAAATTGAGTTATCGCCACCAGGTGACTCTTTGTGGCGTATTTTACCTAAATACAATGCTTTATGGTCATTTGAGGACAGGAAATATTTTTTAAACAATTCTGAAAAAGTTTCATCTGAATCAAATACATGGTGACGCAAAACTTTAAAGAGTGATATCTCAGTTTGAGCTCGACTGCAGATACCACTTTTGCGCTTAGCACGGCAGTATACGTCTCTCTTACTTATGCGCCTTTTTCTGTTGGTCCCTTGGACCGGCGCATAAGTGACAGTTCACTGTAAAAATAATGTGATGACCTCCCCCTTCTATGTATATATGTATAAATTGCGTTGTACTAACATATAAGTAAAAAATAATAATAATCGAATCCGCTCCTTCAAAAATTTCTGAATCTGCCCTTGCCCAAAACCACGGTTAACACACCTCGTAAAATGTTTGACTTATGCCTCTATCATTCACTCTAAACCATCTAAATATTTAAGATATTATTTATCAGGAATCATTTTTGTTCTAGATAATTTGTTACCTGGTGTTATTCATATCAATTGAGTTTATTATATGAATGCAATACTTAAGCAACATTAAACGTTTGTTCACTGTTAGTAAATATATCATGTTCTGCTATTAAAGATGACAATAAGGCAACAATATCATCCCTTCGAATGGGACATAAATCATGCCTGAAAGATTAATAATGCAAGAACAAACTTAACTACGCGGCAACTATAATTTATCATCGAAGATAACTTGATGAATGTAAGTAATCGAACTTTGATTTCAGCTCCTGAGCGTTAAATAACGAATGTTAAGATTTATATATTAAGTTTCGGTTAGTTTTCAAACTTACAGACCATGTCAGAAATCATTTCGTAAAAATGTAGAACATCTATTGTATTACAGTTTTCAAAATATTAGAAACATATGATGTATTATTATTTAAGGCTCAAATATTATTAGAATACATGAATTAGTGCATATATGCAAGATTCAATTTTCCTGCGAGTTGGGGAATTTAAGTCCTGTACTTTTTTCTAATGGTATGTAAGTTTTTACATATGAGATAAAATGCAGGTGAAGTATAAAAATACTTTCTGAAGATTTCAGTATTTTGTTTGTCGAAAATTAAACTCTTCATATGTGGTATGGTATTGAGATATTATTAAATTAAATGACAATTTCCAATTTAAAAAATAGTCAGTAAAAAGTTTTTGTCGCTACTTTCTACGTTATGTTGTAAATTCGAACTATTTCTTTTTTTTTCTAGTTTTAGAGTAAATTATCCCATGATTTTATCCAACAACCAAAAAAAGAAACTTCTGAATTTATTTGAGGCAGATTTTAGTTAAAATGAGCAATCAATATATGTACTTTCTTATTTATTGAAATAGTGCCCTTGTCTGACCGTTTGTCTTCAAACCATACGAGATATTGAAAAAATTCTGAATTGTAATTTAACTAAAATTGTATTTTTTTTCCCGGAAACTATAATTGAAATTTAAACTTTCGAAAAAGTTTGAGCTGCAATAAAGATTTTCAAGAGTTTAACTTTTTTTTTAATTTTTATCTGTTTTGTTTTACTAATGTATCCTTTAAAAGACTTTCTCTATGCCTGATTAACTTTCTGAGAGCTTGCAAATTGTTTATAGGCATGTTTGAAAAAAAGTAATAGACTATTAAGAGCAACGAAAAAAAATAGACGAAGTTCCGTCACAAAAATTCTACAAATATTGCGACTGTGTTTTCGCGTAGTAATTGTTTTTCTAACCGTTTTTTTTTTTTTAATCTTTTAAAAAAGGTTATTTATTTATTTATTTTGTTTAACTCTTTTTTTTTATTTTATTTATTTATTTCAATAATTAATTTATTTATTTATTTGTATTATTTTTATTTATTTATTTGTTACGGATGGAGATTTTCAAAAACTTACGATCTAAGCAAAATTCTTGTGTCATCTTCGATAACAGCTAAAGTCAAGACAAAACGGTGCTTTGTCTCATCTTCGTGAAACAATGACCTGAAACACAGGCAATATGCGCTAATAAAGCAAATGACGTAATAAGATTCAATCATCACGTGCACCAAAGAAAGTATTCTAGGAGAAGCACAATGCGAAATCGCTACTAACACAGCAATGAAGAAAGAAATAGTTCTAACAACGTAACCTGTACCTTCATCTTTCGAGTTTTGATTGGAATCAATTGTATGTTTAAAAACTCCGAGCAGGGTTTGTATACAATGGATCCCCTCCCATGCGGGAGTTTTGGGGAATGAGATTGCGGACTTACTGGCGAAAGAGGGAAGAGATCTTTCTACTGCCTCGTCTGATGAACTTTCTGAAAGCGAGATTTTTTCTTTGTATAAGGCCAAAACGAACTCTACTTGGAGAGTTCCTCCCGCACACGTCTGGTATGCCGGTAAACATCCTGGCATTTCCCTTTCAGAGTATGGCACTAGACTTGAGCAAACTTCCTTGGCCAGACTACGTAGTGACCATACTAAATCACTCAAATTCATGGACGGAATCAAAACTTTTTCGCCTTGCCGTTGTTCTCGTTCTACTTCACCTGCCCACATCCTAGATTGTATTGGCACCCCTGCGGAGCTGCTGTGGAGTGAGGAGGAGTATGGACTTGTAGAGTTGCTTCAACGACATGGTCTCATGGACCTGGTTTAGATGCTCTGGACCAGGGAGACATGCAACAACAACAGAACATAGATAGAGCATTACTAGACAGATAGCGCTCAAACTGGAAAAATAATTTACCATGTCCTAAAGGTCGAGACTAGCGGTCGCCACTCACTAAAATTATTTTTGACGACTACAAGATGTTATTTTGGTCGCTAAACTGGCTACCTACTCTTTTTTTTCTGAACAAAAATACAAATTGCAAACGCATCGTGCTGATTATGAAGAAAAAATGGCCATTAGCATCGTCACTGGCGGTCAATGTTAATTTGGAGAGAAAATTGACCAATCTGCAATACAAAACATCTAAAAACTTTCAATCTTGAAAATGCAATGAAATTTTGTTGAAAGAATAGTCAAGGATGACCACATTTATGATTAATCAGAAAAATTAAATGAAACGTTCTTTAAACTTCAAGTATGCAAGCGTGTTTAGTTTTTGATTTATTTGTATATTGTCTTATTATTTGGACTTAAAATAAATATTTTTCTTTTTTAGAAAAGGTTTGTATGGTTAATATTACTATATGTAGAATAGTGAAGTGGGATTACAATTTCGGAACTTAGTTCAAAGTGACCACTAACAACGCCAAACTGGATACTAACTTTTAGGGGCTTACTGGAAACTGGCCGCTATCAATTTTTTTTAGTCTCAAGATTTACCATTTCCCATTGACCCTCAATTCTCTTCAGTACACATTTCTTCAAAAATACATACGACTTACCTCCACACGATACATAAACCGTTCCGACGTAGAAAAACATATCAAAAACAATCCATATAGCCGGATAAAACAATCAATACAGAAACTTCTTTTATCTTCAGGAATACGATCTAACATTCTAGCACATTGTAATAAATCTAATAATGAAATGTGTAGGAGATCTGCTTAGAAGTGATCCCATCTTAGCTTTTAGATGATTCCAAATAATCCTTAGATATTCCCAGTACTTAGTAAACAAAGTCACCTCATTATTTCCATTCTATTGCAACAAAGAAAGCTTTTACCGTTGTCATCGGCTCAATCAGTTATATGTGACAAATACGTGTGAGAGTTATTTATGGAGGTTTGCCTCAGCGTACACTGTTAAAAAAAACCTGAATTTTCAGGAAGATTTTTACTGATTTTAACAGGAAATTTCCGTTTTCGTTTCAAAACGTATCTTTTCCTCAAAAAAACGAAAATATTCCGTAAATTACCGAGTTGGAGAAACAAAAACGGAATTTACCCGGTTTTGTGGTTTAAAAAAATCGAACGAGGAAGTTATCTAACCGCCTTTATTGTCGCTGCAGCGTAACTGGATCAAAGTGCATTGCAAAAGTTCATCTAGAAGCGCAGTCATCGAGAATTAATATGCATGCTTAATCTTCTGTGAAAGCGACTTGTATTCTTCGCATTAGCATGGAAAAGAAGACATGTGTGTCGCGACGTTTGGATAGTTACTTCACAAATAACATCACATGCGAATGTGTTATTTAGTAATCGTATTCCTCGGGACGTGATTATGTGTGCCATTTTGTTTCAATTTGAAAATGCTTCGTCGAAGAGCGTTGAGTATTGTTATAGCATTCGAATAAGAATTATTCCAGGATTCTGCGTAGTTAATCAAATTGACTGAAAAAATAATTTGGATCTTTTCATGTGATGTCATGTTATGCGTTATTCCGCGCTTTCATTGCTCAACATTTTTAAGAAGACTTTGTTTATCGCAATGGATAGAATCAAAATGGGCAACAAAAGGGTGTGTTAGTATATTTTAAAATCTACTCACTCTGTTGTTGCCTTTTTTGAGCAACTTTTATTGCAGATAGGAGGTAAGAATTTTTATTTTTGTTACTGCTATTTTTATTTTAATCTGAGTCCAGACTTAACAGTTAGTTATTTCATGATGTAAACCAATTGTGCATTTTAAAAGTTGCATGTATAAACTTACTGGTGCTAAGGGTTAGTAAAATTTAGTGAAATGACTTTTGTAATTTTATGTCAAGATTTAAAAGCTTAGTCTCAAAACTTAGCTTTTTTACTTTGTGACTTTACTTCATTTACTCATTTATTTTAACCATTAGCTCAATGCCTATTAAGAAATGAATTAAAAAAAACAATGTATAAGTCTTTATTTAAGCATCATTAAAAGTTCGGACAATCAAATCAGAGCTATCGTGCATTAAAAAAATGAAAGTAATAATTTTCAGAAAATGCAATGTTTTCCTTTGAATCAACCTATTGATCTACTAATTCACTGCATTCATGAGTCGTAACTGTACTGTTTTCTTGTGATTTATTGCATTGCTTCTAAAAATTTAAACCTGCGCTGTTAACAGAGCAAAATAAGGAACAGGTAGTTAATGACAAAGAGTTAACTGCTGCTGTTTCATTTTGAAGAAATTAAACATCTGAATTTCAAAATCAATAAAATTGAATTTGTTGCTTCTTTTCCCCTACAATCTCTTATATTTTTAGGTTGTGTGAGACTACATATAAAAAGAGAAATAATGGCTGTAAGTAGGAATGCACCGATAAGTAAATTGGCCGATTACCTATTGATTGGCTGTTGATAATCGGCTCAGCCAATTAATTATTTTATAATGTTTTTAATTCTATCAATTTTACCATCACTGTTTTTTCTCTCTTATACAATTCCGAGATTAGAAATAGTAAGTAATTTATTTCTGAGAGATTTTTTTCCCATTTTCCTGATTTTCACAAAATAACTGCAATATTTTATCAAATTTCTTAGAACCAATTTTCATGTTATTGTCAATAAAAAAAACATCAACACATTGTTAATTCATTTTCATGTTGGACATGAAGATGCAAAAAAAGGGGAGGGGGAGTCTGTGGTGAGCACTCCAATTTAGGATTACTTTCAATTTGAAATTTTTAATAATTAGCAACAATTTAATTCAAGACTTTTATTCTTTACGAAAATTAGAGATTGGGTAAAAGCACTGTGCTAAGGAGGAAACTATCGCCACATAAAAATTGTTGCAACATTGTCTATGTGTATATTTATTCAAAGTAGGAGAATTAATTCATTAAAAACTTTGTATCAACTGTGAGGATTATCATTACTGTTAATAAAATTTTTCATCATAGTTTCTTAGTAAAGGTATACTTTAAAGAACAATATTTAAAACATATATTTTTTCGGCCGATTAATCGGCCCGATTTTGCCGATCGATCATAATCGACAAAGTGGCCGGTTAATCGGTACCGCCAATTAATCGATGCATCCCTAGTTGTAAGATTATAAAGTTTTGATGTGATTGAGTCTGATAAAATATCAACTAAAATAAGAAAACTAATCTGCTCTAAACATAAGGACATATATACTCAAAAATTGAGTAAATTAACATGCGCAACTACAACGAAACTAATCTGACGACATTAATGCTGTCAAAAATACGAAAATGATTATATTTTTGACGAAACTAGGATGAAGAAATATTTCGTTACATTCGACGAAATTCATCCTCAAAAAAGTGACGAAAGCAGTTTCTTAAATTTGATTCAGAAAGGAAAAAAAAAAAAAAAAATCGGAAGAACTTAATTTTTATTCAAACTTAAGAGAATATATTTTTTAAAAAATGCACCTTGTTGATACTTTTTAATGTTTTGAAGTTATGCGCTCAGAAATACTATGCATTTATCATTCCATCTTCAAAATATTTGAGTATTTTATGCGAGATTGATGTAATCTAATATAAGTATAAGCATATAGGTGAAAACCTATAACGTATAAGCGAGGAGCCGAAAAAATGAAGAACGGAGAATTAAGAAACGAAAAAATGAGGAACGGAAAAATGACGAACGGAAAAATGACGAACGGAGCTTTTTCAAAATCACGGAAATACAATTAACGAAACGGAAACACTCCGGCAACTCAGCTGCCGTATTTTTTTCGTTATTTTCAGGACATTTTTTTAACAGTGTAAAGTGAGTGAAATGTATAAAATATATGAATGCAAATAAATAAGGACCATTCCATGAAAAGTGAAACCAATTGGTCAAAAATTCATATTGAAGTTATGTTGCTATGTTATACATCATTTTAAAGCTTAAGATGTATATTTTAAGAATCCTGCATTGGTTTTTTGGTGAGAGTTAGAATAAAACTTGTTTTCTTAGTTGGAAGTACAATATTCACGAACTTGTAAAAATCAGAAAAAAAGAACACATTTTCAAATGCATATTTCTCATCGAAAAATAAAAACAAAAATAAAAAAACAAAAATAACTACTTGTAGCACAATTTTAACTACTAAGACGGTACTATAATAATATATTATGCATTCATTAATTTCTTTTGAATTGATCTAAATGGTGTAATTGAAGTTTGAAAAAAAGAAGTTTGATGTTACGTCTGTAACAAAAAAGAAGCAAAAGTTGTCATTACGTCCTAAAAAATCAAAATTTAAAAAAAACCTTAATGGTTCTTTTGGCAAATTCTTAGAGTAATTGCCCACCATAGTTAAAAATATTGCAACTGATTTAGTTTTTAAATTAATGCTGTTACAGACGTAACATTTCGGACATAACAAATGGCTCTATGTTACGTCCGTAGCAAAAGTAAATTTCCAATTAAATAGGTAAAAAGCACAGGATGAGAAATACATGTTTTTCGCATAATATGGTACGAGTACTAAAGTTTCTGGTATTCTGATTTTGAAATTTTTAATTATGTCGGCATGTAATTGAAATTTATTTTTCGAATTTCGAAAACGTCGGACGAAAAAAAGACACATTTTTTCATTCAAAAAAAAAATTATCAAAATTGACCAACTGTCACCAAGAAGGTTAAATTTTAGTTTGGTACTAGTATTCTGCTATATCATCCAACATTTTCAAATTTTTAAGTTCTCCTAAGACCAATCACTGATTCCAGGGAGGAATTTACTTTTCCCGATTTTTTTATGTAGCAGCCCCATTATGCATTAATTTTAAGAATACAAATAAATAAATTTGTGTGAAGGCCCTTCTAAACTTTTCTTGTGTCAATCTTTCTTGGAAATAATTGTCTTAAGATGCATTAATTTATTGTTACATATTGACATATCGGCATATGCTCTCAACTCCCCCAGACTTACCCAAATTTTCTAAAACTGTTACAGTATAACTTAAAATATTCAAATAATGTGTTAATTAATGCTACTGTATTGTTTTAGCACAAAAATCTTTGTTTATTCCTGCTTTAAAATACTGTTTTCTACTTTCAAATCAGAGATTTTACGTCTGTAACACCACTTTGTTTCGTCCGTAACAAGTTTATGAATTTTTGTCACAAATTCGGCAGTCAAAATCCACGCAATCTTTATGGTTTTAGAAAGCTTAAAGTCTCTAGAATACGTATTAAAAAAAAGTTCAAAATTTCCGTATAATTCAGAGGAATATTGTAAGTTGTATGACATAGTCGAGTTTTTGCTGTTTTGTAAATTACGTCTGTAACAGGCAGTTTTTAATTTCTGTATTTTTTTGTAATAAAGCAATATGCACGCAAATTTAATGTAGCATAAACATCATCAAGTTACACTACAGGAAAAAAAATTGAAGACTTTCATCAGCCCAAACCAGAATTATTTGTGTTCAAAGTCTGCGATTGTTACGTCTGTAAAGATGGAATTGCCCATAAGCCTGTACAACATTCATGGAATATATTGTCCAACGAGAAAATCATTCAAATTAGTAATTTTTAAAAATATTTTTATCATTTCAGTACGTGAAAGCACCTACGGACACATGACAATTAACAAGTACTAAGATTAAATTAAAAATATGGTATGGACCCCACACAACTTTCTTTTACGTATAAATTTCTTAGCAGTTGCCTTAAGTGTTAAAAAAAGTGCTTGGAGTGAGCAAGGTAACAATTCAAATATTTACACCCCTAATCTGACACGAAACAATGCAAAAAATATTTTACAATGGTTAATTTTCTAAATATTGCCGATTTTAATATCATTCAGTAAATTTTTCACAAAATATCGCCAATAGCGCCAAGTTGAACCCAAATTCAAAAATAATTTTTTTCCCCAAATTTGTCGCCAACTTAGCGATGTGTCGCCAAGTTGCCGTCAAATACTTGGCGACCAAAAGCTTGGCGACATATCGCCTAGTGGTCGCGCCAATTCATGTCACTTGAGTCTGCATTGAAATTAACACTGATTTACCCCAAAAAGGGATAAAACACCCCCTTGGGAACATTCGAATGCAACCACAAAGGGAGGTGCACAACTAGACCATCCTCAGAGCCTACATAACAAACTAGAAGCTTCTACGGCATATAGTTTTTGAGTTTTGCGGCAAACATACATACATACATACGCACATACATACGTACATACAGATGTCGCGAGAATTATTCATTTCGGAGAATTTATTCGGAGGTGAGCAAAATCAAAATTTAAACCCAAATTTGAGTGATTTTTTTTTTTCGCGATCACAATACTTCCTTTACTACGTAAAAGGAAGTAAAAATTTAAAAAAAAAGGCGATCCTAATAGCTGACCTCATATTAAAACGAACTTAACGCGTCAGAAAGCATTTTAATTTGAATACATGTTATTGTTTTCGAGAGGACATGGTAAAATCGGAAAAGGAAAGATAATCCTTTCTAGTAAAATTGCTAGACACAAAAGCAGAATAAAGAGGGAAAATTGACAATAATTTTCATGTATTTACACTAAAATCAATTATATGTATTTTAACTGCCAACATGTAGAAACGGGCAACATATAAACATTTTTAAAAACCATCGAGTTTTATTTTTCTAGTTTTCCAACAATGTCATCGGTTTCCAATCGCGTGAATAAAGGTTTAGCCGTATTTGTTAAAAAAACATTATAATTTGGGTTCTAAATAGCATGGGAAAAATTATTGTCTGCGTCTGATAGAAAGTTCCAAACACATTCTATCAGACACATTATTTTTCTCTCTTTCTTTTGGTACCATTGTTTTAAATTTTCAAACGTTTACACTCCAAAAATCGCGAAAAGCGTTTTGAAGGTTTTTAATTAATATCTTCCTACACTGTATAAAATGAATGTTGTTTTTACAGTATAATACAGCTAATTTTATAGTGATAAACTGTAAAAATTGCTAATTTTAGAGCAATAAACTATAAAATTTCTACTTTTAGAGTACTAAACTAAAACTGCTAATTTTACAGTAACAAACTGCAAAATTACTAATTTTACAGTTTATTACAGTGTATTTTACAGTTTTAAACTGGAAACTGCTGCCAGTATTATACTGTTGTTTTCACAGTATAGCACAGCTAAATTTTACGGCAATAAGCTGTAAAATTTCCAACTTTACCGGACGAAACTGCAAAATTGCTAACTTAAGTCTATCACTGAAATTTAACGGTTTTGATTGGAGACAGTATATACTGTAAAAACAAGTTCATTTTTGCAGTGTAGCAAAAAAAAAAAAAAAAAAAGACATAATTTTGGAATATAAGCACAAATTGGATTTAAACTAAAATATTTTGCCTAAAAACATTGACAACTTTTTTCTTTTTTAATTTTTTTAATTAAATTAATAATGACAATTTAATAACAATCTTAGTAAAAGCAACGCTTTATCCTTCAAAAAGTGATCTTCATTGAAAATATGCGTGCTATGTTCATTTTTAACGAAATCGTAAATAAATAAATATTTTGGCCAAGATGAATAGCTTGCAAATCTTTCAACTCGTGTTTTCTAACTATCATAATATGAGTTCTGGTTTATAAATATGAGCGTGAAGAAAGAAAAGCATTATTTTCCATAAATATTAGTTCTTCTTTTCAGTTCGCTTTACGAACGGTTATTTCGGAAAAACTCAAAAATATTAGTGCGAAAATGTAATAGAAAAAAAGCTCATAAGGCACTAAATCCTGTTGAATTTGATGGTATATTGTTTTTTTTTTTTTTTTTTCGGAATATAGATTTTAAAATTACGCGATTTGATTCCACAAAACATTTAAACTTGGAAATTGACTAAAGTCTTTTTCTTGCCATTCTTGTATACTTTTTTACCTAAATTACTTTACAAATCGTAATAGCAGAATGTGAAAAAATTATAATTGTCCTATTAAATAAATCACAATATTATCTATAGTCGCGGCAAAACAGCATTGTGAAGGTTACGCAGGTCCTAATCATTGTATTACGACGCTGCCAGGTTAGGATTGCCCCGACTATAGTTTTGTTCAGGGCCATAACCAGAACTTTGTTTCGGAGAGGGTTTTATACAAAACACATTTCTCGCGAAATCTATACAATCAATCAAATTTATTTCATTTCTATATTCTGTTAGTTTTTTGCATAATTTTATATAAATGAGGGGAAGGGGTGCTTCTTTAAGGGGGTACGTAAGTAAATGTGAAAAAAAAAATGTGTCTATTAAATGAAGGAGAAAATTTTGATGCGTGCACTACCATTATTAAATAATCTACGTATTTTTAACTAGTACTCAAAATAATAGATATGTGTACTCATTTAAGTGCATTCAAAATAATACTTCCTAAATTCATATTTTATGACACTTTTAAAATAATTCGAATTTAGAGTAGAATACTTTCAAATGTAAAGAATTTTGGGGATTTCTTAGCACCTTCATAAATTGAAGGAAAACTCTGCGTTGTTTTTAATGAATTATGTCCACAATAGCAACAGTAAAAATAAACATAAGGCACTGGATTTTTACAATTATTCAATAATAATAATTCCATATTTCAGATGACAATAAAAAATAAGTAGCGAAATAAATAGCAATAAGTTTTTTATACAAAGCAGTATAATGAAAAGCATTTTTTGAAACAATTTTGAAACAGTAGCAAATGCACCCACAGCTCGATCATAGCATCCTAAGACTGCAGTTTCGCCCTTATTATGGGCTCCTCAGTTAGGAATAGCCAATGATCCAGCCGGAGGCAAAAATCCTCTTAATGTAGCTAAGATAGCCAACAAACTGGTAGATAAAGTGAATTTATCTTACCAGCAAGCGTCCGCAAACTATGGTGCGGCTCAACTCGAAATTTGAAGGCAAAAGCTGGGTAATGGATGCTCGCTGGTAAGATAAATTCACTTTATCTACCAGTTTGTTGGCTATCTTGGCTACATTAAGAGGATTTTTGCCTCCGGCTCGATCATTGGCTATTCCTAACTGAGGAGCCCATAATAAGGGCGAAACTGCAGTCTTAGGATGCTATGATAGAGCTGTGGGTGCATTTGCTGCAGTTCTGCCTCAGCCCCGACTTATGGGCGGTAACTCATTGCACAATTTTGAAACATTTCGAAGGGGATTGACCCCTTAAAACCCACCCCTTGAATACGGCCCTGGTTTTGTTATACTATATTTGTTTTATAAAAGGAAGTAAGATTTTTAGAAAGCTAGTAAAGAGAGATTTAAAAAAATGAATACACTGTAACTAAATTTAAATAAAACATGTTATCAAGGGTTTTCTTCTTCTTCTACTTATCTCCTAACTGGTCTGACGTAGTCAGAGCAGCTCAAGTAAACCGTTGACCCTGAGGAAGTCCGCAACCAGCAGAGGAAACGAGTAAACATCCTCTCTGGAAAATCCGAGACAGTCCAAAATGTGTTTGGGGGAGGCTCGGTGTTGGTGGCATTTGGTACACAGGGGAAACGTTTTCTCGCCGTCTGTGTATTTTAAGGTTCTGATATGGCCACTGGCCAGACGTGTTAGGCAGGTGTAGTATGTTCTGTCTCCTGAAAAGGCGAGAAAGAAGCCTGGATTGATTGAAGAGTACCAGTTGCTGTATGGGGGCACTAGCCATTCCTTCATAATTTCGGCTTTCTTTATAGAACAGATTTCGTGATATGTGAGTTTAGTTGAGGTGGGAGTCTGTTGTTTGCAGCCCTCCTTAGCAAGTCTATCTGCCAATTCATTGCCTTGAATAACCACATGTGATGGAATCCAGTGCAGATGTATTTCGTGGTGTTGTGAGATGGATTTTAGCTTGTTATAGATGGAGGTACTTGTGTGGTCACCAATATGTAGTCGATCCTTAAGGTGTTGCAGAGCACTACGGCTATCTGTTAAAATCCAAACATCTCCAAAGTTGTTCTCCTCAGAGATTGCCTCAAGCTCAGCTTCAATTGCAAGAAGTTCACTTCTGAATACTGAGCAAAAGTTAGGGTTGCGTTGGTAAAAAGATAATTTACGTTCTGGTGTTTCAATGTAAATTCCGCTCCCTGCTGAAATGTCAATTTTACTGCCATATGTGTAGATCTTAATGTCTGTTTTAGGAATATTGTTAATAATTTCTAAAGCCAGTTGTTTGAGATGGTCAGGAATGAAGTCGTTTTTAGTAATTGGATCTGTGAAGTTGAGGTAAAAGTGGACTCTAGTGAGCTCTTCTGATGGGCTTAAGCTGAAATGGAGGGAATGAGGCTCCACTTCTTGGTGCAATAGTTGTAGTGATGATACTTGGCTGAAAGGGCTGTTTTTCTTCAGTCTTTGATTGCTTTTCCATGTGTTTAGGTATCTTGAAGTGTTGTTTTGGTTGCTATAGCTGGAAAGCTTATTGTAATATTTCGTGAGGCTAACTTTTCTTCTGAGTTGCAGCGGTTGAAGATCTGCCTCAAAGAGTACTATATTTGTTGGGCAGCTGCGTGTAAGTCCAGTAACAATACGGGCTGCGCTTAGCTGAACTTGTTCTAACTTTTTCAAATTTGTGTCAGATGCACAACAGTAGATGTGAAAGCCGAATTCCAGTACGGGCCTAATAAGGGCATTATAAGTTGCTCTGAGAGTAGCTGCTTCAGCACCCCAGTCTCTTCCAGCGATGTATTTCAAGATGGTAAGCCTCTTCCTAGCCTTCAGGGTGATGTATTCGATGTGCTTGTTGCTGGTGAATTCAGGATCTAATATGAATCCTAAGTATTTAGGATGTTTTTCGTAAGTTAAATATTGACCCTCATATAGAATACTTGGTTGGTAGCTGTATAGGTGTTTATCAGTAGTAAAGAAGGTTGCTATTGATTTGGAAGGATTGAAGCAAAGTTTATGATCAGCTGCAAAGCTGGACGTGGAATCTAACGTGTTATTGACTTTAGACTCCAGTTCGTGAATAACAGTGCCCGAGCTCCAAATTGCGATGTCATCGGCGAACATGCCTATATTAGTTCCAGGGGAGATTATTTTTTCGGCACCAGTCATACATAAATTAAATAGAGTTGGGCTCAGAACAGTACCTTGAGGCACTCCTTGACCTAGTTTATAGATATCTGAAAGTGATTTATTGACTTTTACTCTAATCTGCCTGTGGTGAAGATAATCAGATATCCATGCTAAGGTATTACCTCGAAGATTGAACAAGTCGTGAAGTTTAATAATAAGCTTGTTAATCCATACCCTGTCAAAGGCCTTTGTAAGGTCCAACAATGCAGCAACTGTATGATGAGTAGGTTTAGAATTCTGGGAGTCTCTGATGGTTTGGGCGAAGTACAGGACTAAGTCAACTGTACTGTGTCCTTTTCTAAAACCATACTGTTCAGCAGGGAGAAGACTGTTCTTATCCAGGAAGTATTGGAGTCTTATCAATATCATCTTCTCCATTAGTTTACTAGCTGTACAGGTGAGAGCAATGGGGCGAAAGTCTTCGGGGGAAGAGGATGTCCTATTTGGCTTCTTGAATGGGATAATTGTAGCCCTTTTCCATTCACGAGGCAATCGCCAGATTTTCCATGAGAGATTAATAATGTCTAGAAGCCGCTGTTTTCCACCTGTTCCTAGATTTTCTAGCATTTGTCCATGCAAACCGTCTGGACCTGGAGTTTTCATATCTAGGAGGGCCATTGCAAAGAGTAAATCTTGCATCGTGAAGGGTTTTTGTAGTAGAGGATCTCCGTGATCAGAAGTGCGACAGCCATGGATTATATTTTTAGCTTTTTTAAGAGAATGCCTGTCGTCTGAGGTAAAGGCGATGCTACTGATTTTTTGATAGTGTTTCGCAATGCCATTGGCGGCTGATTTGTCATCTTTGTAAATTTTTCCATTAGCGTCTCTCACATTATTACAGTCCTCATATTGAGGTTGATCTTTACTGATACCTTTAACAATTTTCCAGAGTTTGGAGTTTGAGGTTTTGACGTCCAATTCAGTGCATAGATCCATCCATTTAGCTCTCTTGAGTCGTGAATAGGCTGTTTTTATTTCAGCATTAATTTTATTTAACTTTTCGCGCGTGAAATTATCTGCATTTCTGGTAAGACGTTTTCTTTCTTCAAGAAGAGGTGTAAGGAGATCTGATTGGTGCAAAAAGTTGGGAATAAAATGCTTGACATTACCTCTCGGAATGCTTGTTTTGGCATGTTTTATTAAAACTTCTTTGAATGTTTGCCAGGAGTCTTCGACGTTATTGGCTATCGGGTTAGTGGTCATGTCTGCATCAACTGAGTCTCTGAAAACCGTCCAGTTAGCTTTTTTAAAATTCCAGTAGTTCTCTTTTGAGTGGAAGAGTTTTTGCTTCATCTTAAGCTCTATTAAAATCGGTAAGTGATCGCTTCCGATGTTATTTAAGACAGACCAGGAGCATTGTGGAAATAACTGGGAACTTGTTATGGCTATGTCTAACGCTTCAGCGGTGTGATAACTGAAAGAGGCATGGGTGTGTGTTCCATCATTAAGAGTCATGAATTCCTTGTCATCCATCATCTGCAGTAATTCCGCGCCTCTTTCATTACTGTTGGAGCATCCCCAGAAGGTGTGCTTTGCATTAAGATCACCAATGATTAGAGTGTTTTTGTCCATGAGATTGGTGAATGTTTCAGGTAGATGTAAATGATTAGGAGGGTGATAGACGTTAAAAATATTTAAAGGTTTTCCCTTCCAAAAGATTTCGATGCCTTGTATCTCAAGCCCTTGAGGCTGATCAATGGCAACTTCGATGCTTTGATATTTAATGTCTTTAATAAGGAATGCCAATCCACCTCCACCTCCTGTAGTTCTGTCTTTTCTGAGGATGTTATAACCTTTGTATTTCAATCTTGTAGTGCTTTTGAGTTTAGTTTCTTGTATGGCGATGATTTGGACATCATTCTTGTTTGAAATTTCAAGAAGTTGTTCTAATTTAACTCTGGTAGCCTGTGTGGTCAAACCATTGATATTACATTGCAATAATTTTAGTTTTTTCAGTTTGAATGAAGACTGTAATTCACTTTTCGGACGGAATCCTCTGTCTAAATCCCGAACGCGTCCCTGATTATTCTGCGCGACGGACGATGCAGCTTCTACACTAGAGTCGTACAGTTCATAGGAGGAAAAAATGCAGCTTCTTTTGAGTGGAGCACCAATGGTAGAAGTCTGACTTGGCTCCTTCACTTGCAGACTTAGCTGAGCATAATGGAGTGGCCTTCACGCCTTGGGTGACCCTACCAGGAGAAAATCTCCAGACGTACTTCACCCACTCCGCCCAGGGCCACCCCCTCACCAAGATGAGGTTGTCTGCTAGGACTTGAGGGGATCAAGGGTTTTAAAAGAAGGAAATAGGTCTCGAGTTATTCACAGCCGTCTTAAGAGTTTCTAATCCAATGAAAACTATTCGAGTTACAAGGAAGGTTTTGACTTATAGCGAGTGGACTGTTTTAAAAGAAGGAAATACAGTCCACTCGCTATAAGTCAAAACCTTCCTTGTAACTCGAATAGTTTTCATTGGATTAGAAACTCTTAACCCTACACTGCATAGCGTTGCCAATTGGCTACATGGACTATTTTTCCTTATGACCATGCATAAGGCAACTCAAGCATAAAAAGCAAGTTTTAGGTATCTTTAAAGCAAGTATAACCATCTATCCTCAAAATTATTTTTTTGAAAATATGTTCCAATGTTTTCCTATTACACTTAAAAACATATATATGTCTTTCAACGAACAAAAAATCATGCAGTGTAGGGTTAAGACGGCTGTGAATAACTCGAGACCTATTTTTAAATTTTGAGTCAGAAACTTGCCCATTTCTACACGTTAACGGAAAATTTTACATTTTTTTTTAAATACGTATTTAAGCCCGAGTGGTGAACACTACTTTCATTTTTTCTGTAGACCGTACAAAGCCGGACAACGCAAGCAAGAGCGCTACAACTGTAATATTACCCGAAATATTCACAGAAGTAATTTGATAACATAAATTGTTTCAAACTCTATGTTAACTGTTATCGACGTTTAAGCGAACATTGCATTTGAAATATACAGGTTCAATGATTTTTTTTTTTTATTCATTAATTTCACAGGTGGGGGTTAAGAAACCAGGGAAGCACCAAACAGAAAGAAAGAAAAGTCATATTGCTAAATGTGCATTGACAGACCAACTTTTCCTTAACTTTGAAAATATTCAAGACAAAACAGAAAAAAAAAAGTATATGAAAATCCAAAATTAAAAATGCTTTTCTCTTTTATTTTCTGTTCTGTATGTTGGGTCTGCTCTTTGCACATTGCCATTGACAGGCTAATATATTACGACTCTTAAAGTAATGCACTAATATAAGAGAAAGCTCGAAAATTCTAGTGTAAAATTGTGTCTGTAAAGAGTATGAGTCCGTAAGAGCTTTCAGTGGATGAAATAGAGCGGTGCCTCTATTTGAAAAACAATAGTTAAAAAAATGCCTTTACTTTTATGGAAACTTGTTCAGGTGCTTTGAATTACCTCGGTAGTAAGAAACAGGATAACAGTAACACTAACAATAACAATAATAAAACAGCAATAATAATGATGACAGTAAAAATTATAATTATTATTATTTCTTAAAGGTTAAAAGCATTCAGGACAAAGAAAAATAAGCACATGTAAGAATCCAAGAAAAAAATAAAAATAGGTTTTTTTATCTTATCTTTCTTTCTCTAGTTTGTTCTTAGCACATTGCCGCAGACAAGATAATTTATTACTCATCTTAAATTAATGCACTAATTAAAAGGAAAGCTTAAAATAATAATTATGATAATGATAAATACAGTAATATTAATAATAAAAATAATAATGATAATAATAATAATAATCCCAAGTAGCACAATTCGTTTTTTAAAGGTTGTAAAATGGTTATTAACGTTGTAACAACCGCCTAAAAACGTTTATAAAACGTTTAAAGGTTATTTGTGCTACCTGGGATAACAGTACTAATGATGATGATAAAACTAATAAAAACAATAAGAGTAACAATGACAACAACAACAATAATAGTAATGATAATAGTTTTAATAATAATAATAATAATAATAATTATTATTATTATTATTATTGTAATAATAATAAAAACAATAAAAATTATTATTATTATTATTTAACTAATAAACTTAACTATAGTCAGAATAACAATAATATTCAGAAAAGAATTATTACTTTAGTTTTGAAAGCATTAAGGACAACGAAAAATAAAGGTCATGTATAAGAATAAAAATAAAAACTAAATTACTTTTTTCTTCTTTTTATTTCTAGTTTATTCTTTGCACATTGCTACAGACGGGCAAATTTGTTACTTATCTTAAAGTAATGCACTAATAACAGGGAAAGCTCAAAAATTGTGACCGGAAAAAGTATGAAAAAAGCTTCTCAGTGGAGCAGTAGCTCTGTTTAAAATATCAATTGCTCTACTTTAAAAAAATCTTTACTTTTATACAACCCCTTTTCAGACACTTTAAATTTCCTCGGTCGTAAGAAACAAAATTGATGAAGCCGAGTTATTAGACATCGAGCAAGAAATACTACTACAACAATCGATAATAAAAAAATAACAACGACAATAAAAAGAAGAAAAGCAGTAACAGTAAAAAAAATAATTATTATTATTATTATAATAGCAAAAACAATCACAGTAGTAAAAAACAATCAGAATAGTAATAAAATAAGAATCATGAGAAGAAGGAAGAAGAGCAATAACAGTAGCAATAACAATAACTATCAGAATGACAATAAGAATAAGAACAGCAGCAACAACAGTTCTGATGATGATGATGATGATAATAATAATAATAATAATAATAATAATAATAATAATAATAAGAAGAAGAAGAAGAATAAGAATAAGAATAAGAATAAGAATAAGAATAAGAATAATAATAATAATAATAATAATAATAATAATAATAATAATAATAATAATAATAATAATAATAATAATAATAATAATAATAAATAACAATGACAATAGCTCTTTCCTTAGCTTTGAAAGTATTCAGGTCAAAGAAAAATAAAGGACATGTGAAAGGCAAAGTAAAAAATAAAACTATTATTTTTTTTCTTTAAATATCTAGTTTGTTCTTTGCACATTGCCACAGACAGGCAAATTTATTACTTCTCTTAAAGTAATTAACTAGTAACAAGGAAAGCTCAAACACTCTATAGTGAATATTTGCGTCCGGAAAGAGTATGAAAAGAGCTTTTCAGACGAGCAGTAGCTCTGTTTGAAAAATCAATTGCTCTACTTTTAAAAAAATCTTTACTTTTATGCAACCCTTTTCAGACACTTTAAATTTCCTCGGTTGTAAGAAACAAGATTGATGAAGCCGATTCATCAAACTCCCAGCAAGCAACAATACTACTACAACTAGTAATAATAATAAAAATAACAACAACGTTAAGAAGAAGAAGAATAATAACAATAAGTAATAATTGCAATTATTATTATAATAAAAACAATTGTGATTATACTAAGAAAAACAATAATAGTGGCAATAACAAAAGCAATCAGAATACAACTAAAAGAATAATCATAAAAGGAAAGAAGAAGAACAATAACTGTAAAAATGACAAAAACAATCAGAATAACAATAAGAACAACAACAGCAGCAATAATAATAATATTAAACGATAAAAGTAGCAATAGTTATTACAATCAGAATAACAACAACAATAATAATAACAATAACGGAACGAATTAAAACCGTAAGAGTAGCAATAATAGTCAAAGACAGCGTAACAATAATAATAATTATAGTTGTGATAAAAATAATAATAACTCTTCCTTTGGCTTTGAAAGGATTCGGGACAAAGAAAAAATAAGGCCATGCAAGAAGTATATAAAAAATAAAAATTGTTTTTTTTTTCTTTATATATCTAGTTTATTCTTTGCACATTGCCACAGACAGGCTAATTTATTACTCATCTTAAAGTAATGCACTAATAACAAGGAAAGCTCAAAAACTCTAGTGAAAAATTGTGTCCGGAAAGCGTATGAAAAGAGCTTTTCAGACGACCAGTAGCTCTGTTTGAAAAATCAATTGCTCGGTCAAATTTCCTTCAAATTTCCTCGGTCGTAAGAAACAAGATTGATGAAGCCGATTTATCAAAGTCCCAGCAAGAAGGCTAATAATAATAATAATATGACAACAACAATATGAAGAAGAAAGATAATAATAATGATAATTATAATAACAAAACATTAACAATAGTAACAACAACAACGATCGGAAAAGTTATAAAATAATAATCACAAAAAGAAGAAAGAAGAACAATAACAATAAATATCAGAATAACAATAGGAGCAACAACAATTGCAGAAATAATAATAAGACGAAGAAGCAGAAGCAGAAGAAGGATAATAACAATAAATAATAAAAATAATAACTAAAACAGTTATAATTATAATAACAAAATATTAACAATATATAACAACAATTGCAGCAGTAATAATAATAATAATAATAATAATAATAATAATAATAATAATAATAATAATAATAATAATAATAATAATAATAATTCTTTCCTTAGCTTTGAAAGCATTCAGGACAAAGAAAAATAAGGGACATGTAAGAATCAAAATAAAAAATGTACTTTTTTTTTCTTTTTGTGTCGAGTTGTTCTTTGCACATTGCCACAGACAGGCTAATTTATTACTCATCTTAAAGTAATGCACTAATAACAAGGAAAGCTCAAAACCTCTAGTGAAAAATTGCGTCCGGAAAGAGTATGAAAAGAGCCTCAGTAGCTCTGTTTGAAAAATCAATTGCTCTACTTTTTAAAAAAAATCTTTACTTTTATGCAACCCTTTTCAGACACTTTAAATTTCCTCGGTCGTAAGAAACAAGATTGATGAAGCCGATTCATCAAACTCCCAGCATGTAGTACAAATGAGAGGAAACTGAAATACAGTGAGCTTAGTGTTAACAATTGTTCACAGTTCCTGTGGGTATTTGGCGGGAAGTGTGGAGGAAGTACATGTGTTTAAAAGATTAAGTGACGCGCGAGAAGTTTTAGGATACTTCCATTAAAGCCCTGCCAAAGGATAATAAATCAACCGCACGTCACGATATTTTGGAAAAGAGCAAATAGAGGTTTAAACATCATGTCTCTTGCAGTTTCTTAACAAAAATTATCTAACATGCCTGATAAAACGAGCTCGTTTTTGAGATTCTTCGGCGATCTAAAATAATTTGTTTACTTAGCTCTGTGGGAGGATAATTTATGGATCCAATCACTTTAGGAAATTTACCACTATAAATTATCTGTTATCGAGAAAGGATGAAAATACGTTCTTATACTTGGGTGGTTAGTTTCGCAAAGTAGATTATTTTTTAAAGAACAAATATTATAGCGATGTTTTGGAAGTGCAAAATTATTCTTAGAATCTTCTCTTCTTTATGTTCTTTTGTACTTATTGCAAAATGTTTTTTTTTTCTTTTTCTTTTTTTTTTGGTTTACTTTTATTTATTTTTGTATTCTGCGTGCACAAGTAGTATAAATTTTTATTTTAAGATAATTTACTATGTTTCATTATTTATACTGTTTCGTTTCAATCAGTTTTCTGCAAATTATGCTTTGCAACGCTTTTAATCCTTGTAGCATAAAGGGAAAGAGGTATGAAATCTATGTGTGTATCTGTGTTCCTACCTGTAGCATCGCTTTTAAACGGAAAAACCTATTTATAATTTCTCTTGTTCGCTAAAAAAAGTAACTAAAGTGTTCTAAGCTAAATCTCATATTTTTAGGACTTTAACTACCATAGATGTTAGTTATTAAACCAAAACAATAGACTTGGGGAGAAATTGACCAACTCCGATTCCGACTCCTAAGTTGGCTCAGGCTAAAGAAATTATCAAACCGTCTATTCCTTATACGGAAATCAGTACGACTTCGCATCCATAGCATAACAGTGCACTCAGAGGGAATATAACCAATTCCGACTCCGACTTCTAGAGTTGTCAAGCCTTCGATACCTTAAAACGAAAATCAGTCCGTCTCGGTTCAAAGTGCCTAATGAAATTGTCAAGCATTCGATACCTTTACACGAAAATCAGTCCAACTTCGTATCCAGTGCTTAATGGAACTGTCAAGCCTTTAATTTCTTTACACGAAAAAGAGTCCAACTTCGTATCCAGTGAAGAATGGAATTGTCAAGCCTAAAATACATTAACACAAAAATCAACCCGACTTCGTTTCCAGTGCCTAATGGAATTGTCAAGCCTAGAATTCCTTTATACGAAATTCAGAACGAATTTGTATCCAGTGTCTAATGGAGTTTTCAAGTCTCCAATACCTTTACTCGAAAATCCGTCCGGCTTCGTATCCATAACAAAACTTCGGAGTCAGAGGGAAAATTACCAATTCCAACTCCTGAGTCGGCTCAGGCCCTAAAGGCTAATGAAGTTACCAAACCTCTGATCCCTTTACACGAATATCAGTAAAACTCCGAATTCGCATCCATGGCATAACAGTGGACTCAGAGAGAAAATAACCAATTTCGACTCCTAACTCCTGGAGTAGTCAAGTCTTCAATACCTTAAAACTAAAATCAGTCAGACTTCGTTTCCAGTGCCTGATGGAAACGTCAAGCCTCTAATACTTTTACACGAAAATCAGTCCGACTTCGTTTCCAGTGCCTAACGGGATTGTCAAGCCTCCAGTACATTAACACGAAGATCAGTCCAACTTCGTTTCCACTGCAAAGCTACGAACTCGTAGGGAAAATGACGAACAATGCAACAAAAAGTTGAGCATCCTCATCAAAAGTTATTTGAAAATTTATAGCCACTGTATATTATTACAGTCACAATTATATTTATTTTAAAACAAACAGTATACTTATAAAATTTACAAATACCTTTGTGCTATTGATGTAGAGAAAATTACAACGTTAATTAGGCACAAATAAGCAGGCATACTGCAGACACGTGTTTGGAGCTTATGGATGCACAGACATTCGACAAAAGCCGGATGTCTCTGCACCCATAAGCGCAAAATTTTTTGCATTGAAAAGGCGTTCCTCGTAACGCCGAAACACGTGTCTGCAGTATCCCTGCTTATTTGTGACTAATTAACGTTGTAATTTTCTCTACAGTATACTTATGTCTGAAAATGCTTAAATGTGGGTTAACATAACATTAACATAATTTTAGCCATTCAATGCCTCCTTTAAAAAGTATTGAAGTCCTTCCCAACTTATCCGTGTATGTAACACATCCGTTTACGTCAATAGTGTATGCATCCTGCCCCCCCCCCCCCCCCACCTCTATTTCTCACAAAGTCGATCTTGTGTTCACACCAAAATTGGAAATTAGATCTTAAGTCAATTTAGGTTGCCAACCGCTGACGTAACGGAACTGTCAAGCCTCCGATTCCTTCACGAGAACATGAGCCCATATACATAGTACAGCTGCGGAGTGGAGGAGAAAAAGCCTGAGTATCTCCTGGAATTGTAAAGCCACCACCTTCTTTACTAGAAAAGAAATCCGACTCCGACTCCTCGATTCCGCAACCCTGTATAAAACTTTATATTTATTAATATCTATAATTATCATTTTTCAAACTAACAAAAAGAATACAGATAAATAATTTTTCCCTCTTTGTTTTAAAAAATAAAAACAAAGAGATACTTTTTTACATTCTTGTCTGACAGCCTGTAATAGCAATTTTGCATTCTCCCGTAACATTTATTTATTTCAGGAGCAAATCTTTTTTGCTCATTTTCTTTAACTTAAATTTAATTCAATGATAGTTGGAGATTTAAATAACAACTTAATGGTTTTCGCTGAAAAAAAGTATATTATCCGAAGCAATAAGTTTAAAAGAACAAATATTTTCTCAAATTCAAAAGCAAGAAATACATTTTAAAGCCTTTTCATTTTATTTCTAACAACATTAAACCAAGCAGAGTCAATTGAAAGGTTTTTTTAATTTGTTTCATTTGTGATGGAATTCTCAAGTCAGGAATAACATATAATTAAAAAAATGAAAAACAGCGCTAAGTGCGAATTATAATTCAAAGTTTGCTTTCTTGTTGATTCAGGCTACATTAACACGTTTACATAGAAATTTTATCACTTTAAATTGATATTTGATGAACGGTTGTAAGTTGAATGGGTAAGAAGCATGCAAAAATACCATTAATCATTCGTAAAGGTGAAAAAATTCACAGCGCAGAAAGAAGTTTCTGAGTAGTTTTTCAACTTCATATTCTTATTTCCAGCATTTTTAAAGATTCGTGATTAAAGTATTTTATTTTTAGCGATGCTTATCTACTTTTTCTTTCTCTGTCTAAACAATATTTATTATGTTTTAATTTTTATTGTGTTTTGAACTAGCGGGAAGCAGACATTTTCTTGAATAAAAGAAACTTTTGATGGAAACACATTAAACTCGGTACAGCGTTACAACTTTCTTCATATGACCACGAATTTTGTTCGTTGTAATGAAATTCAATCAAATTCCAATTGAACCGGAACTGATGAGTTATTTCCTTGTATTCCCTGCTAAAAATGACACGTAGAGATCAATAGAAAAATCTATTGATATCGGTAGAGTTCTATTGATATGAATTGATTTCTATAGATGTCTCTATTGGTATCGATAGAAGCTATTGATACCTGTAGCCTATTGATCATAACCTCAATGGATATCCATAGAAGCCCTATAGACATCACTAGAAATTTGGTCAGTAGGGAAGCATTTCAATGGATATCAATAGAAGCTTTTAGATATCGATAGAAATCTGGTCAGTAGGATACAGATCCCAATGGATATCACTTAGAGCTTTAATTGACATCAATAGAAATACGATAGGTTACACTAATTCCAATTGATATCTGTAGAAATGAAATCATTAAGTTTGAACTAAAGTAGTAAGTCTCGGTAAAATTAGTGAGCTAGGAAAGTTATTAATAATAATAATAATAAAAAGCAGATGATTTTAAACTTTGTAAATAAAGATAACTATAATTTTAAAATAATAAACCTCGACTGAAATTTTAACTGATAAAATTTCTGACTTTTTAAAATCTGATATTACAGATTCATAGATTATGCTAGTCATTTTTTTCCCTTTATGTTTGAAAAAAATCAATAGTTTTCTTTCAAATCATCACAGACATATGGTTCAACCATTCATTTCAAAGATATTTTTTAAAAAAGGTAATTAAAGAAAAAGACATTTTTATTCTTTAAACTGGATACAAAAAAATAGGCCTTTTCATGTGTAAATTGTACATTGTGCGCATTGTGAAAAATGGAGCATTTGAAGTTCCATAAATAAGTTTGTCTTTAATCTAAGAATCATTATTTTGAGGGTCTTTTCCATACATTTCCATGTGATGCATAATGAGTCTCGATGCATATCCATTAAAATTTGAGACTTTAATGTAGTGTTATGCCCTGATATGTACAAAATCTTTATGCTGTGGCTAATTAATGCTATTACGCATAAACAGATAAATTCACTTTATCTACCAGTTTGTTGGGTATCTTAGCTACATTAAGAAGATTTTTGCCTCCGGCTCGATCATTGGCTATTCCTAACTGTGGAGTCCCCAATAAGGGCGAAACTGCAATCTTAGGATGCTATGATCGAGCTGTGGGTGTATTTACTCCAGCATACATCACTTTTGTTCTGCTGGATATTTTTCACACCACTTGTGCAATGACAAACCACCTTGTTTGAGTAGTTCTATCCCTAGTAAAAATGACCCATAGAGATCAATAGAAAGAATTTGTATGGGAGAAATGGATTACGGATATCAATACTGATAAATCAGTAGATACCTATTGATATCAGTAACGAACAAAACAAGATCCGTAGCATCTTTCAGTGATATCAATAGAACAAAACCGTAGGATCTATAGATATCAATAAAGATCCATAGCATCATAGAATTAAAAAAAAAATGTACGGGAAATGGCCAACGGATATCAATAGAGCTAAATCAGTAGAGGTCTAGTGATATCAGTAGAACAAAACCGTAGAATCTATGAATATCAATAGAGATCCATAGCATCTTGTTCAACTGATATCAGTAGACCTCTACTGATTTAGCTCTATTGATATCCGTTGGCCATTTCCACGTACAATTTTTTTATTGATCTCTACGTGTCATTTTTAGCAGTGTTGGTATTATTCGTAACGGTTTCCCTGCATATACACTGTCAAAAAATAAATGTTGTTCTTACAGTATAATGTGGCCAATTTTATGGTAATATTGCTAAGTTTACAGTAATAAACTGTAAAATGGCTCGTTTTACAGTTTATTACTATGTTTTTAGTGTTAAACTGGAACTTTGGCTGCCAGTATTTCACTGCAAAAACAACACTATATTTTTTTGCAGTTTAAGCATGGCGATACCTCGGCATACCTTGTGTATTCAAGTCATTGAAAACAGATGGATGGGACGGTTGATAACTGATATTGCAATGCATATTGTTATAAGTCCGTCTACTCTTCGGGTGATTTGAAAAATATCTGACAATGTTTTTAAAGCACAGAAAGTTTACTTGTTCTACTTACAAATACAAATACAAAAGCGACGACCAACAACAAGTTCTGGGCCCAACTGGGCTGGTCCTAGTCAAATTATAGACCTCAATAAAGATCAATGGCCCTCTTAAAGCTATCTACTCCATTGCTCGTTACCGCCTATTCCGGTAAACTGCTCCAAGTTCCCACTACCCTGTTAAAAAAGTATTCTCTCCGAATTTCCAGATTAGCCTGAGAATTAAACAGCTTAAAACAATGACCCCTTGTCCTGCTTTCTGTGCAAAAACCTAACCTCGTAACATCATTCATTTTCATAAATTTAAACAACTGAATCATATCTCCTCTGATTCTTCTTTGCTCAAGACTATACATACACTGGCGGAAAAAAAATCCCAACACCAAGAAAGACTTGTGTTAGATAAACGAAATTTGGTAGGCGTGTTTATACAACTGAAAGATGACATCGATTGAAATTTCGTGTTCCACGCATAAGTGTGGCGCAGCTGGCGTCACTCAGAACATGCAAATTTGGCTTGTTTTAAAAGCGTGTTGTAAAGCTCGTGTGTATTATTTTTCCGTGAAATTTGACGAATTGCGTTCATGATAGCCAGGAATGCCTTTAAGAAGACGAAGAAGCCATTATCAACAGCTCACCGAGTTTGAACGAGGTCGTACAATTTGGCTACTAGACGGTGGATTTTCATTTCGCGATATTGCAGAAAGATTTAGGTGGGAATGTTTCCACCATGCATGATTATTGGAAGCTATGGGCAAGGGATGGTACTACCTCAAGAAGATCGAGTTCCGAGCTGCCACGTGACACGACTGAGAGGGAAGATCGCCGAATCTTGCGTACGGCTGTGGCGCATCATACTGCATCTGCGGCTGACATTCGAGCTACAGTTGGTACCGTCGTGACCCAAGGAACGGTAAGAAACTGTTTACTTCAAGGACAGCTCCGAGCCAGGCAACCTGTATCCCGTATTCCACTGACTGCAAACCATTGCCTTTTCCGACGGTAGTAGTGCCACTACAGAGCTCACTGGAGGTCGGAGTGGAGATCTGTTGTAATTTTTGATGAAAACAGATTCTGAATTAGTGCCAGTGGTGGCTGTATATTGGTCAGAAGGAGGCCAGGGGACCGCCTGCATCCAAGCGGTCTACGGCCTAGACACACGGGACTCAGACCTGGAGTTATGGTCTCTGGAGCAATTTCCTACGACAGCAGGGGCATTCTTGTGGTTATCCCAAACTCACTGACTGAAAATTTGTCGTCATTCTGTTAATTTAACCAGTAGTACAGCGCTTCATGAGTGGCATTCAAGGGGGCGTTTTCCAACCGGATAACGCTCGCCCTCACATCGCTGCTGTAACGCAATGTGCTCTGCAGAGTGCTGACATGTTACAATGACCTGCAAAATCACCAGGTCTGTCCTCGAGCATCATCCACAGTCAGCAATGACGGTCCTAGTATTGACACAGCAAGTGCAACAAGCATGGAATTCCATACCACAAAGTGACAATCGGCACCTGTATGACATAATGCATGCACGCTTTCAGGCCTGCCTTCAAAATTCTGGAGGTTACACCCTCTATTAAATTAACATAATTTCACATTTGCACAGCATTTTCTTGAGCTTAAATTAGCCAGTGATCAATTAAACATGTTAACTAGACAATTGCATTACCCGAATTTCATTACTCTACGGCAATTTTTTCTTGGTGTTGGGAATTTTTTTTCCGCCAGTGTATTAAGTATTCTGAGTGTGGAATCATAGTATAAATTAGAAAATTCAATTTACTAGCCTTGTTGGCCTTCTTTGTACCCTTTCCAATAAAAAAACAAGAAACACTGCGGCGGAAAAAAAAACTTTTTAAGTGCTACTGACACTATCTTTCCTAATTCTTATGTCAAATGAGCCCCTAAAGCAAAATAGGGCCATTTTTTCCCCCATCATCCACAAATTTAACAGATAGCATCCCCTCCTCCTATATTTTTTTCAGTTTTTGACAATTTAAAACCCATTATTTTAAATTGTAAAGAATGGGAGTTTTAGATCAACCGTTAACATTCCTCTGGAGAGCTAGAGAGGGGAAAAGTTTGAAAACTAAAAAAAAAAAAAAAGTTACATCAACTAAAAAAGTTTCAAAATAAACATTTGTAACAAAAAGGGCTTCATTGGAAGTATTCCAGATCAAATATGTTTTTTAATCGTCAAAAAATATCTACTATCAAAACGCAATGAAGAAACCCCCTTACTGTCTCAATATAAAATACTTTTCCTAATAAAACGCACGTTGAATGTTGTTGGGTACAAATACATGTTTCTTGATTAAAGGCAAGTAGTATTTTAGTATTGATGTGCTTTATTGTATACGAACATGTAACCTGCATAAATATATAAAATATATGAAAGTGCTCTTAATTGACTTTGCAAAAATCCAATTTAATTTATTTTTCCATCTAAAAATATCGTTTATTAATTTTCAACAAACGCAAAACAAATGCAAAACACAGAACAACTTGAAGGTACATGATTCTTAAGCAAGCAACAAGTGTTGCTTTCTTATACATAACTACCTTTAGCTAATTCTTCCGAACTTAATAGTTTGTTTGTTTGTTTGTTTTTGGATTCTTCGTATGCAAATGCCACTGTTAATTTCGACTTAAGTACACGTTCTATCGAAAAGGGCAACTGTTATTCTACGAAGCTGATAAGCTTAATTGAATTTATATTAAATTAACCTGAACTAACACCCTTGTCAAACAGCGAAGATACGGATGTCTCTAAAGGCAATTAATTCTTTCAACGACACTTGTACATCATGCATTGCTGGAAAAGGATTATCTTTTTCAAATGATACGTACTGTTAATCTATTTAAGTGTTTATTTCTAGAATATACCATATAACTATTACATTGCAGGTAAAGAAATTTCAGTAATGTATGTTATGTGTTTGTTTTTCCAATAAACGTAATTATTTTCTTTAAAACTTGAAAAAGCTAATAATTTGTAGATTTGAATGTCAGCAATGTATGTCATATGAGCCTTACAAGATCTCAATCGTTTTCATTTCCTTTTTTTTCCTTTGTATTAGTAAGCTGAAAGCAAGTTTCAGCTTAAACTTGTGTTTTTGAACTAATTCAAAGTGTCGAAAAGTGTTCATTCAAGGTTTTTTTTTTTTTTTTTTTTTTTTTTTTTCAATTTCCGATAAGTTACAAAAAAAATAACGGATGAATGTACAAAAAATATTTTATTATCAAAAATAATGTACACACACACACACACACACACACACACACACACACAGTACAGGTTTTTTCTCTACATAATCACCTTGATGATTGAAGCATTTCTAATATCTGTAAACAAGCTTTACAATACCCTCCTCGTAAAATGTTGCCGCCAGGGATTGGAAGTGAGTTGTGGTGGTATCTTTCAGTTGTGTGCACGTTACTTTGGACGCATAGTGCCTTTCCAGACCCCAAGCAGGGTTCCCCAAGCACCTGCTTCAGTTCAGGAAATAGATAAATGCCACGTGGCGCTCAATCGGGACCAAATGGTGGGTGTTAAAAAATGTCCCATTGAAAATTGCTGAAAAAGGCGTTGGGTTACACGAGCGCTATGGGGATGTCATTGCCATGGATCAGAACAGCTCAAGAAGTCGGCACGCCTCTCCATTTGATTTGAATAGCTCTCTGTAAGCGTCGCAAAATTAAACAATAAGAATCTGCTGTAATTCGCAAAATACTTCTTAATTGCGGGAGAATCAACAGCGACAGCCATGTTTCCGTGACAGCAGCTCAACAAAAAATGGCGCGTTGGACTTTCCAGTGACAGATTGTGTAGAGACGGAGCTGAACAGTCGACTACTACGCACACCAGTCACCTGCCGCAAGCCTGGCCTTCCTACCATGCGATCGGACGTTGAAAAATAAAAAATAAAAAAAACAACCCTCGTAGCAGTTACAGTTATAAAAAATACCAACAGTAAGTAAATTACAATACCATACAATGCAGCTTTTAAGTAGAACCAAACACTTTGTGTTATTTATTGACACTGATGTCCCTTAAGTTGCCAAAGAGAATGCGAATGCCATGTATTTTCAGACAACATGTTATAGGAAGTACAAACAAACCCCGTTATGTTAGACTCGCGATAACTATTCAAAAGCGACCTTGTAAACATTTAGTTAGTCTTTACGGAATCCATCTTTTGCAGATGTGTGTTAACCTTTAAATTATGCAGAGTTACATTGAAATCACGCGCTTCATATTTTTCATTTCCCTCTCATTCAAACAAAAAATTGTCGCATCTGGAGCTTTACCAACTCTATTATAAATGGTGGGCAGACTGTACGAGTGTACTAGTACTTGCCTTCATAAAAAAAAAATTACAACTGAAGAAAAAACGCCATTTCACTCCAAAAGGGTTGCCGACCATCTCTAGTATAATTCTGATTAAGTTATTGTTATTTTAAAATTTCAACAATGGAGGAATTTTGCAGATTTTCCGCAGTTATCTTCAAGTTAATGAGGAAATTTAGCAGAAAGTTGCAAAATTACTGCAGTTATTTTTAAAGCACATAATTCTGCAAGGCTTTTCTTAAATTATAGAAACATTTTTTTGCAAAACTGTCGAGTTTTAAGCCGAATAAAGCGTCATTTGCGAAACATATAGATCTGCTTCTAATTTTCAAAAAGCTCCTGAAAAATTGCAAATTTTTGAAAAATTTGAACATAACTGCAGAAAAACTGCAGTTTTACTCAATTACTGGAAGTTCAAAGAGCAACAACCGTATGTTGGAGTACTTTTGTTTACATAGCCATATGCCATTGTATCAGTAATATTTTCATGCACATTTTATGTATTATTTATGAGAGGAGGGTAGGTCAGTCGAAATTAGACTGTTCCTTTTATCAATAAAAAAAAGTTCATTTTTGTTGAATTTCTTATTTCTAGAAATGCTCGCATAAACGTGTTACTAGGGCACTTCAGTAAAACGAAGCAGAAATATTAACAGAAAAAGTGAGGGAAAACTTTCAAATAGAAATAAATATAATTTGCAAAGTATGCAGAAACGTAAATAAAATTATGAATTGCTACATCAAAAACTCAGGTTGAAGAACTACTGCATCGAAAAATTAATCCATAAACTTAATTTTGTAATTTTCAATTTTATTTTGTTTCTTCACTCTGTTTCTCTTCTAGCCTTTGAAAAAAGAGTACCCGTTAAATCTTTTCGCAATATAATCACTAACAGGACGACAACAGAGTTATTCAGCTCGCACAAATATTAAATTTAAAAAAAAAGAAGAAAAAAACTCGACCTTGGTGTTAAGAAGAATTTATCGAGTTCCGAAAATATATAAAATTTAAATACAATTATTTTTTTTTCAAGTGAAGCATTGTAAACGAGGAAAAATGGAAAATAATCACCCCTAGCAACAATTAGGGGGGGGGGAATGAAAATCCTTCTAAAAGACTTATTTTATACTGATACGAATAACATTTGTTAGTGAATAAAAATTGGCAACAGATAAAAGTTTTAAATCATTGAGCTTTCTTTCCTCGTTAGTCTACAATGACATAGCTGCTAGTCGCGTAAATAACGGCTTAGGCAGGAATTCAAGTGAAACACCATTGCAATCGCTACGAATTGCAATCGCTACTGGAAGTGAATTACATTATCATCAACTTAACTTGGCACTGACGTCACTACGGGTGGAGCCAATAAGAGCTCACAAGCCGTCTGCGATCTCCTCTTGTTCGCCAAGTAGGCTGTCACGTTTTATCTAGCTCGTTTTTCATAGGCAAACGTCATGCAAACGTCACGCTGACGTCATGATGTTTTTATCAAGAAACGTTCTAATGTAATTCATTTCCAGTAGCGATTGTAATTTACGATCGCCTGTTTCACTTGAATTCCTGCCTTAGAAGGATACTTAAAGTTTAGTAAAAAAAGGCATTGTAAAAAAGCAGTCGAAAACTTTACTATGAAATGACTAAAAAGCGACAACGTGTATCAAAGTATAAGTAAAAACATTTAAAATCAGTTTAAAAAGGTTATGTAATCCCAATCCTACATAACTTGGATATTTCAAACTTCATAAGGCGCAGAAAAATTAGCTCTTTGTTTTGGGACTAACATCTTAATGCAGTGCTTCTCAACCTTTTTTCTTCGCGGCACACTTCAGAAGTTACTCGACCCTTGCGGCACACTAACAACTGAAGCAAACTTCATAACTTCTTTATGGAAAGTCATTAAGTAAGAAAAAAAAACATTTTTGTTACGGATAGTACAATATAAGTAACGCAGTGCATTTAAACTCTTTTGGACATTTAAGGAATTATGTGCAAAATTTGGAAGTTAGAAATTGAACTAAGAATCTCTGAGCTATAGCGTTTATTGTGTTCATCAAGCCCTAAATATTCATTTAACACTACTAGGCCACTTGCGCCCGTCTCTGGGGACAGGGGCGCTTTTTATTAAACTATGTTGAAAAGAACTACTTTTTTTTTTTCAAAATATAGTTTCTAAATAAGATCTCGTGTTGTTCTTGAGGTTGTCAATGTTAAGAATCTCACTTTGCTAACACGTGTTGTTAAAAAACAGTAGCAATATATAATGACTTCGATCAGAGATTTAGATTAATTCTTGTTGGAGTCAACGGGGGCTGACTCCAACAAGAGAACCTAACTTCAAGAGAACCTAAAACGCACCTCACTGAAATTAATTTTCAGAGTGCTGCCGCATTCGCGCCACATTCAACAGCTTTTTCTAGGCTGTGTGTTTCTTTTTTTTTAGGATGCTTGAACATGCCCATGAGCAACACTGTTAAAAAAATTTCCTGAAAATAACGAAAAAATATACGGCAGCTGAGTTGCCGGAGTGTTTCCGTTTCGTTAATTATATTTCCGTGATTTTACGGAAAAATGACGAACGGAGCGTTCGTCATTTTTCCGTTAGGCATTTTTTCGTTTCGTAATTCTCCGTTCTTCATTTTTTCGGTTCTTATTATCCCCGCTTATACGTTATAGGCTTATACCTATACGCTTTGACTTATATGTATACATGCAAGATGGAAAATTATTTAAATTTTGCAAATTAACAAGCGCTTTTATAGCAGCTTAATATCAATAGCAAATTATCTATGGAAGTTCAATAAATTAGTCCTTTAAGTGTCGCAAAATGCGTAGATTGTGTAGAACAACAAATGCACAAATTGAAATTTTAAGAAACATTTGAAAATTTGCGAAACAATATAAACATATAAAAAGAACAAACATGGGTAATGTGCTGCCTTATCTTTTTCGTTTGTTCTTTTTATATGTTTATATTGTTTCGTAAATTTTCAAATGTTTCTCTAAAGTTTCTTAAAATTTCAATTTGTTCATTTGTTGTTTTTTCCAATCTACACATTTTGCGCCACTTAAAGGACTAATTTATTAAACTTTCATATATAATTTGCTATTAATATTAAGCTGCTATAAAAGCGCTTGTTTATTTTGCAAAATTTCAATAATTTTCCATCTTGCATATATAAGTATAAGCGTATAGGTATAAGCCTATAACGTAAAAATGTGGGTGATTAAAATATGGGAAAATGAGAAACAGAAAAATAGAGCAATTAAAAAAGGAGCGTAAACTAGCTCACCGGAAAATTATATATATATAAGACAAAATGATGAGCAAAAATGTAAACTTAAAACTCTTACGAATTTTGTTTTTTAGAAAAAGTTTGAAAATATCCGCTCATATACTTCAAACTTTTAAACATCTTGCCTTTAAAAAAAATACTAAAGCAATACAAGAATTGGCTTTTTTTTTTTCATTAAAAATTTTAGTTCATTAAAATAACATGATTTTTTTGAAAAGATTACATCAATCTCGCATAAAATACTCAAATATTTTGAAGATGGAATGATCAATGCATAGTATTTCTGAGCGCATAACTTCAAAAAATTAAAAAGTATTAACAAGGTGCATTCTTTTAAAAATATTTTCTCTTATGTTTGAATAAAAATTAAGTTCTTCCGAAAGTTCTTTTTTTCCTTTCTGAATTTGAAACATTCGTGGTTCCTTAAAAAAAAAAAATCCTGTATTGTTACTGATTTCCTCTATTTTCATATATATTTACGTTATGGTGTTCATAGTGATCAACACTTTCAGAAATGCACTCTCAAAATTAACGAATTTTCTTTGTTTTTGATGAAATCACTTCCAAGAATATACCCCGAGCGAACATTTCGTCATTTTTTGGGGATGAATTTCGTCAAATGTAGCGAAATATTTCTTTATCCTAGTATCGTCAAATTGACAATCATTTTCGTAGTTTTGACAACATTAATTTCGTCACATTAACGAAGTAAAGTCATAAAGTAAAAAAGCTAAGTTTTGAAACTAAGCTTTTAAATCTTGATATAAAATTACAAAAATCATTTCACTAAATTTTACTAACCCTCAGCACCAGTAAGTTTATACATGCAACTACTAAAATGCACAATTGGTTTACATCATGAAATAACTAACTGTTAAGTCTGGACTCAGATTAAAATAAAAATAGCAGTAACAAAAATAAAAATTCTTACCTCCAATTTCCAATTTTTGTTGCTCAAAAAAGGCAACAATAGAGCGAGTAGATTTTAAAATATACTAACAAGCCCTTTTGTTGCCCATTTTGATTCTATCCATTGCGATAAACGAAGTCTTCTTAAAAATGCTGAGCTAGGAAATGCTGGATACCGAATAATTACATCAAAAGATCCAAATTATTTTTCCAGTCAATTTGATTAACTACGCAGAATCCTGGAATAATTCTTCTTCGAATGCTATAACAATAGTCAACGCTCTTCGATGAAGCATTTTCAAATTGAAACAAAATGGCACACATAATAACGTCCTGAGGAACACGATTAAATCACATTCGAATGTGATGTTTTTTGTAAAGTAGCTATCCAAACGACGAGACACAGATGTCCTCTTTTCCATGCTAATGCCAATAACACAAGGCGCTTTCATAGAAGCTTAAACATGCATATTAATTCTCGATGACTTTGCGTTTCTTTTGCTGTGCACTTCGATTCAGTTATGAATCATTTATGCTGCCAAAAACTAAGTCGTATCTGCGCTTGCGCCAAGTCTATTCAGACTGTCTCTTACTTCCTTGTTCGATATATTTCAACCACAAAACCGGGTAAATTCCGTTTTTTGTTTCTCCAACTTGGTAATTCACGGAATAGTTCCGTTTTTTCAAGGAAAAGTTCTGTTTTGAAACGAAAACGGAAATTTACTGCTAAAATCAGTAAAAATCTTCCTGAAAATTCAGGTTTTTTTTAACAGTGAACGTTCAATTTCCTTTCTCCGAAGATGATTTTTTTATTTAACTCCGTTTAGCTCACCCATACATTCTCACCACGTTCTTACATTCTTCGATTCATAGCTTTCAGATTATCCTGAATTAAAAAACTCTTGATAAGACTTTGCTTTTCAAAAGTCTGCTAACTTTTCTGTGAGAAATTAGGATATAAGGATATTCTCCCCTCTCTTCAAAACGTACGTAGAAAAAGCTAGAAATAAGGGGTTTGGATTTTGTAAAGTTGAGATTTTATTACGACTGCGACGACAGCTGACATCGGCCTATCTGGCAGATTGTTTGCCACTAGAGCTTCTCGCTAAAGGAAACTATTTGTGATGTGATTACTTGTTTTTTTTTTTTTTTTAATTTTCACATTCAAAACGAATCTTTTGACATTTCCTGTCATTGCAACTACTCCATCAGAATGAACACTTGTGCATTTTTTCCGATAAATCGCGTAGCTTTTTAGATATTATCTGTAGCGCGAAATACTTAAACATTCGTTGGACCCTAAGGAAGCTCTTTGTAGAAAAATAATGATGTGATCTTGAGTCTCACAACAAGTCGCATAATGGCGACGAGTAGTGTACCTTCACTCCGATGTCTGTTAATTGGTTCGACCACTAGAAATAAAATTCTTAAAGGTTTGCACTTCACCAACCAAAGTTTTTATAGCATCACTTGATATATTTTAATTACTCCTCTCCTGTTGATATCTCCAACTTTAACCACCTCATTCATTGCATCGAATTATTTTTTTACACTGTGGTAACGTTTACCAGATGGTATGCATTTCTGAGAATTGAACGAACAGCCACTACACCTAATACTGTGCGCCCGGTAGGACATTTTTCCCAGGTAAAATACATCTACTGTATTTCTCTCTTTTCTACAACTCCAAAAATACTGCGGCGCACTAGGCACCTTGTCGTGGCACACCAGTGTGAAGGGGCACACCGGTTGAGAAGCACTGTCTTAATATACAAGTTTGTTTTCACTGCAAAGTTGCGAAAAAATGCTATTTTTGGGGGTTTTAATTCGTAATACTTTTTCAGGGTGTGTGGTGGAAGGGGGTTAGTGATGGCCCCTGCCTTTCATTGTTCACTGTCCCTTACGAATTAGAGGCATCCATGCAACTGAGTTTTCTTACTAATCTTAGAGACCAATGAACTTACCGACTCACAGAAAAACATAACTCAGATCGTAAGTTTGTCTTTTTCTTTTTTTGTACACATTACTTTTTCACAGCGATTTTCTTAAGTCGCCGCAAAATTTGCCAGATTCTGTGGATACTTAAATAATCAAAGAAAAATAAAGAAAGTAAAATACGGGATTCATTTTTATTCTATTCTATTGTAAAATTCAATGCAACCCAAATACAGGCGTCCCCATCCACCCGTGCCTAATCTAGTCTCCTCTTTGGTTTTATCTGCAACGTATCGCTGCTCTGTACTGTATGTACTCTAGGAGGAAATATTATACCTCAATTAAAACGAAGAAAAGTGAATGATCTTCTGAAAAATAACACCGATTTTTTCTCTCAGAAAATTAAATTCATTCCTGCAAGGAAAAGCTGCTTTTAATTCCTCAAATGAAATTGCTGATTTTCGGCAGAGAGAGGGCTTCAACCCTTTATGCCCCTACGGGACTCAGAAGTCCCGCTTATATTAATTTAGTATTATGAATCCTAAATGGCTGGAATCATGCTGAAGCTTATCAGTGGCGTAACTACTCGTTGGTTTCAGGGGGGGTTATATTCAAAGTTGTCACGAGGTTAAAAAATGGCGGCGGGGGGGGGGCAACCTCTTTTTTCCACACTTTGTATGTATGTATGTGTGTGTGTGTATATATCTATAGTACGCACTTGAAAATGCGTACCTACCGGACAGCCTTTCAAAGAGTAACAACCTCTGACACTAGAATTGTGCTGTAGTTTTAAGAAATATTACTGCAGAAAAATTCGAGGGGGGTCCGGGGGTTTGCCCCCGGAAATTTTCATAAATTGTACCTCTAAAAACTCCAATCTAGATTATCTTGGTGATGTTCCAGTTCGATCTCTAACTCATTCAGTAAAACACGATTGTCGACCATTTTTAATAATATGAAAGAAAATGATAGGATACAGAAATTCTTCTAAGCTACTTTTTCGAAATTTAAGCTCCAAAATGCAATTTCAGACGAATTTCGATGATAATAGGGGATTTGGAGGCCTACCACCGGAATTTTTTGACATTTATTTCCTAAAAAAGACGATCCTGAATAGTTCTGGGAAGGGGAGGGGGTGGCAATGAAGTCTTTAACACTATGGTATTCACAGAAGAATCGTACTTTTTCATTCTAGGATTTTTTATATTTCTTCATCTCATTTTTGCATTTTTGGACCAACGTTTCGGGAGGGGGGGTTGTCCCCAAAACACCCCCCATAGTTACGCCACTGAAGCTTATTATACTCGACTGCAACCTTTCTTGACAAAAACATCGTGACGTCAGCGTGACGTTTGCGTGACGTTAGCCTGTGAAAAACGAGCTAGATAAAACGTCACAGCCTACTTGGCGAATTAGAGGAGATCGCTGACTGCTTGTGAGCTCTTATTGGCTTCTCCGTTAGTGACGTTGAGTGTCAAGTTAAGCTGCTTTCTAGTGCAGTACCACTCCTTGTACTTTGCTGAAAGGCCGACAGGTACCTGCAATGGGGTGCCTTAGGGGCACTAAGGTGTAAGGGCTTTAAACCCCCTAAAATTTCAAAATTTTATGCTCGTTAAAAATGTTTTTTGATGTATTTGCAAATCAAAAATAAAAAATTTATATAAAAATTCATTGTTAAATTAATTTAGCACGTAAAGGGAAAAAATATGCGTTCGGATTTTTGACGATGGGATTTTCGACAAGCTACTGTAAATACATATATTTTCTTATTTCTACGTTTACGATTTCTAATTCCGCAGCTATTATAACTATATTTTCGCGAACCACCTTTATCCACTTCTTCGAAACTTCGTTTTTCAACTGCGTTTTTAAACTTTCAGGCTTGATCAATGGTCACATTAAAAATCACGTTTAACAGGAGTCAGGTGTGTTTTCATTATAAGTTCGTTCATTCATTTTGCATTAAAAAAAAGTTTGCTTGTAGCCCCGAAATACGTGTTGGCAGTTCCTTGCAAATTCGTGCAGCGAAGCGTTATTTAAGCTTCCCTTAAAGTCGAGCTTCCCCCCCCCCCTCTCTCTCTCTTTCTCTTATTTATTTATTTATTTTTCTGTGAGAACTTTTTTTGTAAGATTTTGTCTTTCTTCCAAACAGAAAACTCGTGCAAAAAATAGCAATACAGATGATAAACAAATTTTCTGTAGTGCTGCCATCTATTATGACTTTTGGAAATAAATATTCAACCCTCGTGAGATTATTTAAAGAATCGAAAATGATGAATTTTTTATTTCATATAGATTTCTCTTAATCATTTCCCTATCAAAAAAACTAATTTCCCATTATTGGTAAAGTTTGAGTACAAAATTGCTAATTTCAAATGATATGTTTAAAACATGTTATACACAAAAGTTTAAAAATAGTTCAAGTAAGGAAAACTTAGAAATAATTTCATGTATATAAACTGTGCTGCCATCTAAAATCGAACATAGTAAGAAAACTCTCAAACATATTTCTAATGTTTTTTGAAAATAGATAATGTGAAGGAAAAATCATTTTTAGAGTTATGTGCAAGATCTTCAAAATTTTCCTGCCATCAGCAATTTTATTACCTGCGCTGCCCTGTATTGCATTATGTTTCACTTAATATTTTATGCTAAAATGAAATAGGTGAGATTTAAATTGATAATTCATTGTTAATCGTAATCTTTGTTGGAAAGTACTCATATTTAATGCGTTAAATTTTATCCATTAGTATGTTTAAAGGCTTATTTCAATTACTCTATAAGGTATACAGACTAGTGAATTAACACTTCCAGTCAGGGGTGCCCATCCCCCCCAAGCTCAATGGCGCAAATTCCCCCCCAAAAAATTTTCACAACCCTATTGTGCTTTTTATTTTCTCCCTCTTTTTTATTTTATTTATTTATTTTTTTATTTTTTAAGTATTTTTTTTAATATTATTATTATTATTTTTTTAAATATTATTATTATTTTTTTAATATTGTTTTTTTTTTAAATATTTATTTACTTTTAAAAATATTTTGATTTATTTTTTAAAATTATAACTATTTTTTTAATGTATTATTATTTTTTTTAAAGTACTAATGATGCGCAGAATAGAATCGTTTTTTCCCCTTCCAAACATTCCAAGCACACACACACACAAAATAAATAAATGAATAAAAAATAATAATAAAGAAATAATTTAAATTAAAAAAAATAATTAATGAATAATTTACATTAAAAATCAATAAATAATTTGATTTAAAAAATTAATAAATAATTTAAATAAATAAATAAATAAATTAGTTTTAAAAATTCCCCCCCAAAAATTTTGATGGCGCAACTTGCGACATAATCCCCCTCTGTGGGCACCCCTGCTTCCAGTGAATGATCACCTCGTAATTTTGTTTAAAAAATAAGTTCTTAAAGCATTTTTCTTAGATGAATCAGCAGTAGGCACGTCATTCTACACATTTCTAAAAAGAAAATGGCTAGAAAATGCTGAATTTGTGTTTTGATTGGTGTGTTCACTCACGGGGTCAAGGCACTTTTTCTCCTTTCAACCCCCCCCCCCCCGCAAAAAAAAAAAAAACTGATCCAGAACCATAAAAATTAGCGCAATTACATACATCATCTAAAGCAGTGGTCGGAAGTAGCGCGCTATACTTCGCAGCAGCTTAACTTGGCAGTGACGTCACTACGGGCGGAGCCAATAAGAGCTCACAAGCAGTCAGCGGTCTCCTCTAATTCGCCAAGTAGGCTGTGACGTTTTATCTAGCTCGTTTTTCATAGGCTAACGTCACGCTGTTGGCTCCGCCCGTAGTGACGTCACTGCCAAGTTAAACTGCTGCGAAGTATACAAGTAACGAAACTACAGTAGTAGCTACATTTTTTAGTAGTTTGTAGTATCGCGCACTACTTTTTAAAAAATGTAGAGTAGCGAGTAGCAAAAAATTGTAGTTTGTAGCATTTTCTTGGAACTACTTTTTAATTCAAAATTGAAAAAATAAATAAATAAATAAATGAAAAAATTAAAAAAAAAATTTTTGTAAGAAAGAAATTTCTTTATTTCGTACCTGGTTTAATCGAACCAGACAGGTTCAAATCATGCAGAAATGCAGCAGCAGACGCAATAAGAATAATAACTATAAAAATGTGTTAGATACATCATTTCGACGCCATACATTCTATCTGTTTGATGTTATTGATTTATTTGGCATCCCTGGCCAGAAATTATTAGAAATTTGAAGGTTAAATTCTTTCAATCTTTCAACTTTTGAATCTTATCTTGCTTCGAATATTCGTAAAATTGTAAAAAAATTCCTAAAAGGACAAATTAGAGCAAAAAAAGAAAGACAAATTCCTAGTAATATTCCATGTCCAAATATGTAATTTATTAACCTAAACCCCCTTTCGAGTTTTTTCGGTCAATCCTCAAACGGTGCACGCTTTTTTTTTAATTTATTTTTTAAAAAGTAGTGAAGTAGCGACACATTTCAAAAGTAGTTTGTAGTTGCTACGTTTTTAGAAAAGTAGTTGTAGTTGTAGTTAACTACATTTATACCAAAGTAGTTGTAGTTGTAGTTCGCTACAAAAGAAAAGTAGTTCTTCCAACCATTGGTCTAAAGTGTTTTTACTGTCATGTGCGAAATGCTACAATTTTTAACGATGCTATTAATTCTTGAAAACGAAATTTCGCTTAAGTGTTCACTCACTGGGGTCGGTGTACCCTATATTGAAAATTGAAAGGAATTGACCATTTTGAGACAAAACATTTTAATTTTGAGCTTTTTGGATTTTTTCAAAATTTCAAAACCCCGTTACGTGAATTCTAGTGCATCAAGGAACCTAGTTGTAGTTCGCTATAAAAGAAAAGTAGTTCTTCCAACCACTGGTCTAAAGTGTTTTTACTGTCATGTGCTAAATGCTACAATTTTTAACGATGCTATTAATTCTTGAAAACGAAATTTCGCTTAAGTGTTCACTCACTATGGTCGGTGCACCCTATATTGAAAATTGAAAGGAAATGACCATTTTGAGACAAAACATTTTAATTTTGAGCTTTTTGGATTTTTTCAAAATTTCAAAACCCCGTTACGTGAATTCTAGTGCATCAAGGAACCTAGTTGTAGTTCGCTACAAAAGAAAAGTAGTTCTTCCAACCACTGGTCTAAAGTGTTTTTACTGTCATGTGCTGAATGCTACAATTTTTAACGATGCTATTAATTCTTGAAAACGAAATTTCGCTTAAGTGTTCACTTACTAGGTTCGGTGTACCCTATATTGAAAATTGAAAGTAAATGACTATTTTGAGACAAAACATTTTAATTTTGAGCTTTTTGGATTTTTTCGAAATTTCAAAACCCCGTTACGTGAATTCTAGTGCATTCAAGGAACCTAGTTGTAGTTCGCTACAAAAGAAAAGTAGTTCTTCCAACCATTGGTCTAAAGTGTTTTTACTGTCATGTGCTAAATGCTACAATTTTTAACGATGCTATTAATTCTTGAAAACGAAATTTCGCTTAAGTGTTCACTCACTATGGTCAGTGTACCCTATATTGAAAATTGAAAGGAAATGACCATTTTGAGACAAAACATTTTAATATTGAGCTTTTTGGATTTTTTCAAAATTTCAAAACCCCGCTACGTGAATTCTAGTGCATCAAGGAACCTCTGTGCCAAGTTTGATAAAAATCCGACGAAAACTGGATTTGTATAATATTATTGCATATCAGGGGTGCCCACAGGGAGGGATTATGGCGCAAGTTGCGCCATCAAAATTTTTGGGGGGGGATTTTTTAAAACTCATTTATTTATTTAAATTATTCACTGCTTTTTTTAAATGAAAATTATTCATTAATTTATTTTTTTAATTTCAATTATTTTTCTTTATTAATATTTTTTATTTATTTGTTTATTTAGTGTGTGTGAGTGCTTGGAACATCTGGAGGTCTGGAAGAGACAAAAAACGATTCTATTCTGCGCATACTCAATACTTTTAAAAAATTGATAATATATCTGAAAAAAAATTATAATTTAAAAAAATAAATAAAAATATCAAACAAATAAATAATGTTTAAAAAAATAAATAAATATTTAAAAAAAAGTTTAAAAAATAAATAAAATAAAAAAGAGGGATAAAATTAAAAACACACAATAGGGTTGCGAAAAATTTTGGGGGGGGGGGGGGGGGAATTCGCGCCATTGAGCTTGGGGGGATGGGCACCCCTGTTGCATATGGTAATGTAACAAAAACAACGCAACAATAAACTTCACTGCTTCGAAAAAATCCACAAAAAAATGCTTGTTTAGGTTTAGATTTGAAACTAATGTGTTAAGTTAACAAAACATGTTTTATAATTACTACAATGTTAAAATTGTTGTGTAACTTTTCTCCATAAATACGGTGGCAGCAGTCCTGCCACCACTGCTATGAAGCAACTTAACCGATATATCTGGTGCGTTGTCACACGATGTTAATATAGTGCAACGTTTCACCAATTTCTGTGTGTTAAAGTAAGACAGAAATAGCCACGTGGGCTTAGAGGTAGAATATTCTCCTCGTAAGCATATGGTCGGGGGTTCGAATCCCGCCTTGCCCATGGACAGGGGTGCCCACAGGGGGGGGATTATGGCGCAAGTTGCGCTATCAAAAATTTTTTTGGGGGGGGGGGATTTTTTTATTTATTTAAATTATTTTTTGTTTATTTTTTTAACTTAAATTATTTACTGATTTTTAAATAAAAAATATTCATTAATTTATTTTTTTAATTTAAATTATTTCTTTTATTTCTTTATTATTTATTTTTGTGTGCGTGTGTGTGTGCTTGAAATGTCTGGAAGGGAAAAAAGCGATTCTATTCTGTGCATTATTGGAACTTTTAAAATATTAATAATATATTAAAAAAATAAAATAATTTAAAAAAGCAAAATAATTAAAACAAATAAATAAATAATATTTAAAACAAAAAATAAAATAAAAAGGAGGGATGATAGAAATAAAAAACATGAGACTATTGTGATTTTTTTTGGGGGGGGGGGGGAATTTGCGCCATTGAGCTTGGGGGGGGATGGGCACCCCTGCCCATGATAGATATTTCATTCTTTCTGTGCCGTAAATATGTCCTGTGTTTGTCAGGAGGCAAAGCGCATAGTACGCAGTCCTCATGTATGTTGAAGCTGATGACTTCTGAAGGGAAAAAAAAGGTTAAGACAGAATTATCTGTCAAAAGAAAGAAAAAAGAGCAATTATCAGGCTGGAAGATTACTTTCAGTTATTCGTTGATTAATTTTTGTCAGTTTCACACTTTTCCACTTCCAATTTTTCTTCCACTTCAATTATTTTGATTGCACACGGGGGGATCGAATCTGAACGGCGAAATTACCGCTTACAGCGCCAGAGCAAGCGCGTTTTACAACTTTGCCGGGTAAGGCACATTTTGTTTACGTTCATAAAACCTCAAGAACTCTGCGTCGATGAAAACGGAAATGTCGTAAATATAGCCGGGTTGAACTTAACAAGGTAAACGGAAGCAAAGTGTGGAAATTATGACAGAAAAAGTAAGTATAGAAAGAGTCTTTAAAAATAAAACTGATAACAACGTTTCTCTTTTTAAAGGTCTTAAATGATTTCTTGCCGTTTAGTCTAAGAGCAATTAATAAAACGGGTCAAATAACTCAAAAATTATAAGCGAAAGAAAAAATGAAAAAAAATATTTCTTACAAAATCCTGGATTGTTCTCAGAAATCGATATTTTAACAATATCTCAAATGAAGGGACCTTCGAACGCTTTTGCATGTACAGAAAAATACATAAGAGAAAAGAATCAAACATATTAATGAATAAAATAACTCATTTAATTCATAAAAAAGTAAGAGGAAAATTCATGAATGGTGAAATTTTATGACATTCATGCCAGTAAAAGAAAAACGAAAATGCAAGCAGCTTTCTGTCACCCCTATTGTCAAGTCTAGAAACGGGCCGTAGCCAGTGGTAGGCCACGGAAGGCGCCGCCTGCCCTAGGAAAAATTTTCGACTCCCCTAAGCAAATATTGGAAGAGAGAGAGAGGGAGAAAGGGGAAGAAAAAAAAACTTTCAACGTCTTTAATTGAGGTTGTATTTTTTTTTTTTTTTTTTTTTTTTTTTTTTATAGATGAAACAAAAGTATTTCTATCAAATAAATTTCAGTTTAATTTTAAAGGAATAGATAAATAATCATGATATCTTCATAGAGACAGTAGACAAATTATTTCTAATTTCGTCAGAATTATTATCATCATGAAAACCACAGCTGCGTCTAGAAAAATACATGAGCCTCCGAGATATCACATATGTCCTAATTACAAAAAAAGTTAAGATACATAGAGGATGAGATTTAAAATATTATAATAAATAGTTATACTAGTATTTCCAAGTACTTGAACGTAAAAAAATAAAGTAAACCGAAACTTTTGCTAGAGATTCAGCAGGCAAAATATTTAAAACAAAATAAAGTAAACAAAAAAAAAAAAAAAAACGACTAAGGTTATCATTGAAAAATGCCACATCAGTTAAAAACGTGAAAAGTTCTCCACTGAGGCTGCAAACTCTTGTATTTCAAACAAATAAGACTACCAGGCTGAAAATTGGAGATTTCACTTTGGAAAACTAAAACAATCAAATAGTTATGGAAAAGAGAGAAAAAGTAGTGGGGTGAGGTGGGGGCGGATTTTACAGAACATTTTAGTCAATAATTTAAAACAACAAAAGAAGGTAAGGACATAGTAATGATAGGGGAATAGAGGGAGATACCAGAACAAGCCTTTGAATTTGCGTCACAAAAAGTAGACTACAGTCGAACCCCTCTGAAGCGAACCCGGGATATAGCGAACCCCCGGTTATAGCGAGCCTTTTAATTGGTCCGATCTAAAACTTTGTATCAGTAATGTAACTTTGTACGCTTAGAACGATCCACAAAGCCTGAAAAATCGGCTATAACGATCCTAAATAGTGGCGAAACCCAATCCTCACTTTGCAAGAAATTTTCCCTCTCAAAATCTATTTTCATCAGCGTTTCTGCTATGAAAAAACATAACGGTTGTAAGAAATTGCAAAAAGCAGAAAGAGAAACTATGGACAGTTTTTGTGACTGAAAACATTGACAAAATGCAGACATATGCAAATTATGATGTTCCTTGTTATAGCATATTACCGAATTCCATCTATTTTTTGGAAATTCGGATATAGCGAACCCTCGGTTATAACGAACACACAAGTCGGTCCGTTGAGGGTTCGTTATAGCGGGGTTTGACTAGTAATGCATTTTTGAAACTTCAATATTAAAAGAACTCTGGGGGATAGTTAACGAATCCCACTCCTTCTCCTATTGTAATCAAATACATCCTATAACCACGCATTTCTTCTTCTTCATGGGTTTGAAATCCAAAATAAAGAGGAGGGCTGGGTACGTAGCACTTAGCATCCCTTTCAAAAAGAAAACCTTAAAAAAAAGTGCGTCAAGACGATTTCGCATTTAGGACTTCTGGGGAGTCTCTGTAAAGTCTGGAAAAGAGTGAATCCCCCCCAAACAAAAGGGAAATGCTCTTTCCCTATCATTAAAGATCATTGAAAACTTCATTTTTAGGATTTCAATGTGGAAAAATTCTGGAGATATCACTAATCTGCCTTTCCCCTTAATACCATGAAAGATTGTATACATTTTTACTTTTAGAAGGGGTTATGTTCGAAACAAATTTTAAAAATTTAAGCTGAAATCGTTTATTTAATTTTATTACCAGCGGGTGACCGAGCTCCGCTCGAAGAAAACAGGTATCGAAGCTAGCTCGAAGATTTAAATTTTCAATTGTGATTTATCAAAACAATACATGCCATAAGAAAATTTGTGAAACCATTGGTGAAAAGATAACCGATTAAAGTGCACAATTGTAAACTATTCTAAACAAAGTTAGAGTTTGGAAAGGGAACTATTCTATACAAAGATAAAGTTTGAAAAGTCATAGGAAATAAAATGTAATTGATAATAAAAAATTATACAATTAAAGAAATGGTACAAAGTGAGCAGTGTAAAGATTAAAGTGTGTTGAAGTTCAATATTTTTGACAAATTTATTTAGAAAAACCAAACCTCGTGATTCCTCGTGGCCCAAAACCCCAGACCAACCCAAGTTTACCAGAGTTAATTAATTCTGGGGCGATTTTCGACTTGGCAAACATTCCTCGTATTACCCCTAACGTGTACCAGGGAACCGAGCCCGCTCGGTTAAAAAAAAAGAGGTTTGTAAACTCGTGTTTTTTTTCTAAAGTGCGAAGTACTTATTTAGATAAACTTGAAAAGCATTTTTGAGCCTTTGGTTGCAATTACGCATTCAAAACAGCCGTAATTTATTTTTAAAAACACAACCCTATTTAATCCATGCTCACCGTAAAATCACACCTAATTTCATTTCATTTGGCGCCGAAGGCGCGGGAGGAGTTGATGAGAATGGATGCAGAGTCCCTGTTCTCCAGTACGCATTTGGTTCCAGTTGGTTTTGACTTTCACTTCACTTTACACTCCAGGTCCCCCCCCCCCGTACATACCACAACTCGATTTTTAACCGGGATGGGGCCCTGAAGAGCGCTCTGTTCATTTTTGAAGAAGGCGCAAGGACCGAGTAAACCCTTGGCCCAGCACACCCCAGAGGTTTCGTTTCACTTGGAGGATTTTGTGACCACGAACATTTTTAACGTCCCCCAGCAACCATTAATGAAGACGGTGGACCTTTGATCGGCGGCTATATGATCGACCCGAGACCCTCCGGTTACGAGTCCGACGACTTACCGATTGGACTACCGCGGCCTCAGGCCCCTATATAGACGAGCCGACGCATCAAGATTACCACTTTGGATCCAGCGCGTGTGTGAGGATTGTCTTTTCTGGCCAGTTATCGCTTTTTGGTAACTTTTTACGTAAATTTAACAAAGCTTGGCAATGTCCCGAAACTTTACTCTGGTAACCCTAATTCCTCAACAATGAAAAATGAAAGTGAAAGTTAATGAGTTGGATCCAAAGTGGTGAAACTTAAGCTTGATGCGTCGGCCTGTCTATATAGCGGCTCTACCGCTGCCCATACCCAATTCTAACTTTATTTTGATCGATCTCTTTTAAATTTCAAAAACAATAACAATTCTAACGTGTTGCCAAAAATTATTTGCCAAATACCATAAAAATATAAATTTACGCTGACGTGATTAAATATGAAATCCATTGTTAAAACGTGGTTGCTATGAAACAGTATAACAATAAGAGTAATCATAAAGAAAATGGCGTAGTAAGAAATCTTCTCAAACTTTTCATGAATCCTATCTGTAACTCCGAACTGTTCGACCGTAGCGCTTCAAAACCGACACCAATCGATTCCTCGTAGCCAAAAACCCCAGACCCCCAAGTTTACCGGAGTTTAACAATTCTGGGGCGATTTTAGACTTGGCAACCATCTCTCGTATTATAGTATAGGATTTATTTTTCCTTTCTTGCTGAAATCAAGATATGAGAATTTCTTTTGAAAAGAAAATTAAAAGAAAGGGGGAAAAAGTAAATTCCTTCTTCTGTTTTTTATCTCTCCATTTTACTGTATGTGACGTGTATGTTATCTTATAATTCAATTTCGTTGACATTTACGTAAAATATGTTTCAGAAACCCCAATTAATGCTTGTTCATTCATCTAAATCTGGTAAATAAATTTCAAAAAATGTGTGATTGAATCCAAATATTAGGAATATAGTAAAATAAATATTATTTAAGCTTAAATTTGCAAAAATAATGCATGCACTTGTTTAAGGCACACCTTCTTCAATAAAGATTTTTTTTTTTTATTCCAATTTTCTATTTTCATCAAAATGCTTTACTTCTCAACAATAGTTATACTGATTGAAAAAAAATTGTGATATTTTTTTGTAATCTGAAATCAGCATTGATATTAGAAATTTGAAACATTTACTTTTTTAGCTACATTTTGTGAGGTGCCCCGCCCCCTCCACTCAAAGAGTTTCGGCTCAGCCCCCCTGAAATGATTTGTCTGCGTACGCCGCTGCCCGAATCCACTGCTCATCTAACAATAGCTTTTTAAAAGTGAACTTTTACGCAACCCCCTCTCATCAACATTATTAAATTTAGTCTTAAATTTCGTTTTAAAAGCTTCAATTTCGAAAAATTTCCGTGGAAGAGCACCCCAAAACTCCTCTTCCTAATGACATTGGAAATTGAGTGATGCTACATTTTGGAGCTTCAATTTCGAAAAATTTCCGTGGAAGAGCACCCGAAAACTCCTCTTCCTAATGACATTGGAAATTGAGTGATGCTACATTTTGGAGCTTCAACTTCGAAAAATTTTCTATCCTCTAACTGGTTTTAGAGCTTTAACTTCAAAAAATTTTCAGAAGAGAGCTCCTGAGCCCTTTTCTCCCTAAACCCTAACATATTCGGAGATAATCTACACAGTCGTCACATTAATGTGACCACAACGCACTTTCAACGTTGACGTTAAGTAAGCAATCACAAAAGGCACTTGGTAGCAAAATTCAGTTGAGGGTATATTAGGGGTGTGTGAGGGCTTTGGAAAACATTACTATCGTTGGCGTAATGCAAAAACGAAGCGATTTATTCGACGTCTTAAAGGGCATAATCATTTGCTTTCGGACCAAGAGTAGAAGCATTTTCGAAAAGGCTGAGTTTTTGAACTGTTCGGTTGCCGTAGTGATAAAAGTGTACCGTGCATGGCAAAATGGGACTGTCCAAAATCAGCGACATGGCAAATTTGGTGCACCACAAGCCATAGATGACAGAGGCGAACGACGACTGCGGGGATGCATTTAGGTTAATAGACGGGCTACCGTTGAGCAACTGACCCCCCAGATGAACCAAGGGGCTACCAACATCGTCGCCCAAACTACTGTTTAGCGAACGTTGTTGCATCTGAGCTCCCAAAGCAGAAGCCTGGTTCATTCTACGATGCTGACTGCAGTCCATCGAGGACGACGGCTGAAATTTGCACTCCAGAACCGCAACTGGACGTCAATTGAGTTTCGATAGGTAGCATTTTCTGTTGAATCACGTCTAATGCTCCATCGAACAGATGGACGTTTGCGTATGAGGCTCGAAACCTCTGAAACCAAACACTCGGCAACCATTTCCGGAACGGTTGAAGATGAAGCCGCACAGTGTTTCGATTAGTGTGAGCTAGGTAGACAAAAGTCAAGTTCGGAATTCTAAAATTCGGCATTGGGATAATATCAACAATACACCAAAACATGATGCTTCATTATTTGTTTTTGTCTTTAACTCACTTCCGCCAGGTGAGTATTAAGGGCTGAAGCTACGTATCTCTTTGTTTTAGAATAAAGCAATTGAGTTCTAGACATCATTTTAAGTACATAAAGTTTAAGCGTTCCGAATTTTATAAGATTTAATTGTTCAAGATGGGTGTTATTTATACTCGTAAGTGCAAGTTTTACCTAATTAAATTATTCTATCTGATAATTTAGTAATATTAAGAAAAACATTTTTAGATGAACAAAATATTTTTGCTTGTTTCGAAACTTTCACGTGACGGGAAACACTTGTCCCCGTTTGTCCCCGGGCTAAATTTTCTGTATACAATAGCTGCACCTTTCCCATTATTAATAAGGCGTATTATAGGCAGCACACTCGAGTACAACATATTTTTTTCTAGAGTACTTTCTTTCGAGGAGGGATTTCTTTGAAGAATGGTTGAAGCCCCCAAAAGGAGAAAAAAAACTATATTCTCTTCGAAATCTTTTCTTCTAAATTTGATTTTGAAAACCTTACATAGGACTCTGAAAGAAAAATCAGGAAAAAGTTAGCTAACTATTCCTCCAAAATTTCTGATAAATGGGTCTCTGCGGGAAAATCAAAGCAGCGTTTTTTTGCAACTAATGCAAAACTGGCTGGAAAAAGACATAAAATTCGAAGTTGATGCGCTGTTCCGCAACCTTTCACATCATTTCAAGATTCTACTAATATAGGAAGAACGCGGAAAAAATTTGAGCGCTTATCCAGAAATATGTAAAAATGACGAAAAATGATTTTGTCCAGCTAGCTAACATTAATCGAAACACTGTGAGGCGGGAGCATTATGGTCTGGGGAATGTTTTCCTAGCATTCTCTGGGTTCACTCCTCATTGTGGAAGCACGATGAATCAATACAAGTACGCATCTGTCCTTGCGAAACCCTATATGTGCATTGTTTTTTCTCAGGATGATCGCATCTACCGGCAGGACAATGATAAGTGCCATACAGCAGCCAGTGTACTCTTGCGGCTCGAAGAGCCCTAGGGTGAGTTAACCCTTCTCTTCTCCGCCATATTAACAACGCGAGTAAAGGAAGAGTAACTGGCGAGTGAAGCCACCTAGGGTTAACCCAAACTCCGAGGTTACTCCAGAGCGTTATTATCCAACAGCCCTCAACAGCGAGTCACTCATTCCCTCGGTTTTTTCTACCCAAGATGTAAGCCTTGTGGCTATTGGCTGATCTTCAGCACGTGATAGTTTACTGGGGGAGGCACAGCCGACGGTTATTAGTCTCGGATGATCGGATCGTAACATCAACATTGTAACCGATGCGCTTCGGATAAACACCACTACGTTGTTTTAAGTGTATTTTTTCCCCATTTTTCGAGATGAATACCAAAACGAATTACACTTTATATGAAGCTGAAATGCTCGCTTCGTTAGTTGACCAGCACAAAGAAATTATAGAGTGCAAGAAAACTAACGCGGTGGCGTGGTGGTTTCTTCTTTTAATTTTTGTCCAGTAACATTATCTTAATGTTCATCACTAACTTTATTTAAACCAAAACAGTAGTACTTTTTAACCTCTTAACTGTGTAGCCCGAGCTATAGATAAATACAGGGTTCGTGCTTCCTTAAAAAAACCTTAAGTTTTTAAAGTAAAATTAAGGTCTCTAAAAAACCCTTAAAAAGTACTTTTGGAAATTTTTCCTTCATTTTAAAAATTAAATTTTTCCTTCATTTTAAAAATTATGTTCAAATATTTATGAAAGCAAATGCAATTAGAAAGAGTGTCTGTGAAGAGGAGACTGAACTAAATAATATTGTTAAAAAAATTGAAGAGTGCAAAATAAGTTTAAAAAGTTTAATGTTGCATTATTTTTAAAGTGTTAAATGGCAATCAATGAAATTTTTGTTTTTTCTTAAGTATTTTTTTTTTGTCAAAGAAATTCCATTTGTGTTATAATAGAACAGTATTAAAGGATAATTTAAATGTAATTTATAAAATTTAGAATTCTATATTTCTGAATTATTGATGAATAAGATTTAAAAATATAATTGTATCAAACTGTACATGGGAGCAACCTAACCTTGCAGCATTGTAAGAAGTGGTTGAAATTAGTAGAGGTTATCATCAGTAACTATAATACCAGGTTAGGTTTCCCCCAATCATTGAAGAGCTATTCAAAATGGTAAGTAGCCCTTCTTGTTTGACACATCAGAGTCAATTGCAAATCTTCCTGCATTTAAAAAAAAATCATAATTCGGGTACTTTAAAATTGTGCTCGTAAAGCTATTTAAATATTTTCCTAAAAATCTGGAAGTCCTTAATTTTGATTTTTAAAAATGAGTATGGACTTTGAAATAGATAAGCGGGCCACGTTCTTTCTTCAAAACAATGTTTCGCTGGAAAAAACCACATTTTTTCACCATCAAAAAAGAGTTTATTTACAAAATCATTAATATGGAACAAAATACACAAGTTGTGATACACACACACACACAAAAAATACATTTTGCAATAAAGAATATGCAGTGAAATATACAGTCGATTACTCACGCTACTCTATCAATAAGTCAAAATTAAAGAAAAACATATGAATTTGAAAGTAGATCAATATATTTATGAAATAAGATTGAAATTCATATTTTTTGAAACAAAACATGTATCTCTATTCAGAAGCAAATTTTGCAACGTTTTGAAAAAAGCACTCCAAGTAATCCCAAAATACATTACAGAATTACCTACGTTTTTTCCTCTTACACACAAATAAGTTAAAAAGGTAAAGGGAACCATAATCATGAATAATATCAAGTGTTTTAAAATTTCTTGACTCAAAAAGTTATAAATAAAAATTTAAATTATAAGTACAAATAAGCTGATAATAAGTAAATAATGATTAAAATAAAGCTTGCAAAAATAAATAAGTATATAAACAGATAATTTTTTGTTTTTACAATAAAAAATAACACAGGCTAACCTAGAGTAGCAAAAGTAAAAATAAGTTCCAATTGACGAATATTTTAAAATATTTACAAGATCCAGAAGGATTGAATTTTTGTACAAATAATGGGAAACTTCCTCAAAGCACATTCAATGTTGGCATTATTCCCATAAAATATTTTTTTAATAAAATTAACATAAAACATGCTACTCAAAGGTAACATACGTGAAAACAACAATCAACTGCACAAAAAGTTAAAATATATTTACAACAAGCAAAAAGACTGAAATATCAAATGCGAGTGGCAATTTTCATTGTTATGTATCCGTGTTATATAAAAGATTTAAAACAGGAAGTTATAGCTTTACAAGAGAGGACAAGAAATTACAGGATATTTAGGAAGAAAAATAATTTGCAACAATTGCATTTCGTTTTGCCACACCAGCAGGCTGTCCATTATTATTCATAGGTCCATCATAAATAGTAGGTCTAACATTGTCTTCCATATAATAATTTTCACCTAGTGTAATTGCAATGTTATGCAACACTGCTGTGGCAACAATGACTTTTTGTGCATTTTCTAAGCGACATCTCAGTTTGGAGCCGACACAGGTAAATCTCCTCTTCCACATGCCATATTGCCGCTCCACCACATTTCTTGCTAAAATTTGTGCTTTGTTGAATCTAAAGAAGTAAAACCATATAACATTTAAAATCCGACACATAGAAGTATGGGAGCTTAGCTATGAAATAACTTAGATTTTGATATGTTTCATCAAGCAATTGAAAAGATATCAGTTTAGCATGAATTCTTATACTTTCAATGCTCATAACCTTCAGTAATAAAGGATTCCTTGTTACCTAAAGTGACCAGACACCCGGCTGAGGGCCATGTTTAACCTGTTCCAAATTAAGTTATTAATGATTTTATATATTTTTTTTTTGGTTTTTTTAGTTGAAAATACATCAAAAAACATATTTATCGAGCAAGAAAATTTTGGGGGTCTAAGGACCCCTATGCCTTAGGGTCCTCAAGAAAACTGATTCAATCACAGGTACCATCTATTGGCCTTTCAGCAAAGTACAAAGAGTGGTACTTAAAAGCTCCAGCATGATTACAGCCATTTTGGATTCATAATACTAAATTAATAAAAGCGGGACTTCTCAGTCCCGCCAGTACATAAAGGGTTAAGGGGTGGGTCTGCAAGTTTGAAACCCCTCTGATTTTTTTTTTCAAAAATGTTTTTTACCTTACCTTTTTACTGTAAAATTACGATTTCAGAATTGATTTTCGTAACTGATTTCGAAAGTTTAAACTTAAACTTAAATTTTGAGTCCAAAATATTGGCTGGTTGCGAGTATTAAGTAATGCAATTCTCGGGGAAAATGCCAAAAATTGTGTTTTTTTGCTTTCAAACTTGTCGTTTCGTGTAAAATAAATATGAAAATCTTTTGGCGATACAAGTAATGTAAAAATAAAATTGGATGCACACTTTCGTAATTGTTGGGGAGAATTTTTTTTTTTGGAATAAATCATTTAATTTTTTTTTTTAGTTACCCAAGTGTGCATCTGATTTTATTTTCATATAATTAATATCGCCAGATGATTTTAATATTTTTATACATGAAACGACAAAATTGAGAACAGAAAAACAATTTTTACGGTTGGTCCAAGTATTGACTGGAGAAGAATGGTCCAAAGATTATGAACCACTGCACTGAACACCGAATATAGACTCTGGTGCTAGAAACAAAATATTTTTGTAGCTTGAATTTTAATACCGACAGAAAGAAAAGCATAAAAATTACCTCCTCTGGCTCGCAGTGGTTGGATGTTGAAAAGGTGTCATTAAGTATGAACGGAGTGGATAGCCGAGGTCACCTAACACATGGTACCTGCTTGGGACTTGTTTCAAGATGGGCACGTAGATAGGAATTGTCCAAGACAGTACTGTCGTGCGTACTGCCCCAATCACCGATGGAAAACCAAACTTTTCATAAAAATTGTGGCTGACCTGAAAGAGAATAAAAGGAAGTAAGTTTGCATACTACATCTTATAAGTAATTTCAAAACAATCATATAGAGGTGTTTCAATGATCGAAATATACAGCATTTTTAACAAATATATTTAAAAAGATTTAATTATCTGGAATCAATCAGCAACATCATCAGGATTTTCTGAAGCAGTTGGGGGGGGGGGGAGTACTAGCCACTGGTCTACAATGTCACAAAAAAGACAACCAAACAACTACAGTTTTGGTAGCATTTTTTTTAAAATTAGTAGGGATGCACCGAGTACTCGGTAAATATTCAGCACTCGGCCAATTTACTGAGTACTCGGTACTTGGCCCAATTTGGATCAGGTACTCGGCCGATACCGAGTAGTTGTAGAAAATTGAATAGTTCAAGACACATTTTTCAATAATTATAAATATACAAATATATATATACTAGCAGTACCCGCACGGCGATGCCCGTGCAATAAATGTAAAGGAAGTTAACTAAATAAAGTTTAACTCACTCTTAAGACTTTTCTTCTTTTCGTGTGTGTGTGTGTGTGTGACTAACTTATTTATTTTTAGCGAAATTTTTACGTTTCAATGGAACTTTTGACACAACTGTAGAGCCAAGATTTTCGAAAACTCTCAACGACCACAGCAATATTGCCCTTGAAATTTAATATAATTCACCGATTTAACCGTAATTTCAATGTAAAATTGGTCGCCAAATCTAAATTTATTAACATAGGGAACCGATTGTATCAGGTAGATCAGCCACAACCATTCTTCCATGATTTTAATGTGAACATTAAAAGGAAAGAAATATAATGTCTTTCGTACCATCTCTTTGAAGTGATTACAATCTAACAGTGACCCTCAAATAATCAAGATTTCACTGGCCGGGAAGTTTGGAAAATTTCCCGGTTAACTGAACAGCGGTGTTACAGAAAATGTCAGAATGGAACTATTATTATTAAAAATTTAGTGATGGCGGCATTAAATACATGTTTTAAACATGCAATAAAATACGCTTTAAACTGCAAACAACTACTGTTCCTTCCCAGACCGTTTTATTTTTCTTTGAGTTGGAGAAAGTAGTGTTTCGCTGGGAGGTTTGGTAAATTTCCTGATTGTCGCCAAACTTTACGACGCCAAATGCGAAGAGGAACTGAATAGACATCCCTAAATTTTTAACAATGATAGTTCCATTGTGACATTTTCGGGAACCCCGAATTTTGAGGAAGTCAACTTAATAAATTTAAATTCACTTTAACCTCCTCTGAAGAAAAAATATTATATCCTTTAGTTCAAATGCGCTCCACAACCTTTTAAATTCCACTTAAAGTCATGTTAAAGTTTAAATCAATTCGCCAAATAAATATAAGAGACAGAAAGTTAAGTAAGTAACAGGAGATATTAATTAATCAAATTGAATAAATTTTCAAGGCTTAAATCTATACGCAAATTTAAACCACAAAGTAACTTCAGGGACAAAAGAGCAGCTGATCAGGAAAATGGCTCTAGTGTTTCAGTTCTGCGTAGAGTTAGGCCTTGAAAATTGACTAAATTTGATTAATTAATATCTCCTGTCCTAATTAACGGACAGAAACGTGCTAAAACTTTTCTTTTTCAGAAAAAAAAACCCTTTCCAACGATATATAATGTTTTGGGGTGGGGAAAGGTTTTCCCCCCTCAATTATGGCGGATACACCAAAAATGAGACTAATTAATTAATTTAAAAATAACTAATTCGAAATTAAAAATTTGGGTTTCGAGGTGCACGAGGGCGGGGT
>JAXGGA010007171.1:0-64497 GCA_038373865.1 Uloborus plumipes
CTATAGTAGGTATATTATGCTATTTTAAGATGTATTCATTCTATCGAGAGAAAAAAAATCTCCTTATTCAAGGATTATTAAAACTAGAATTATCTTGAAAGAGAAAGAGAAAACCAACCTTGCTGGGAGATTTCTCTTTGTCATCCTCAGTAGCTGAATCCTTGGACTCTTGCTTCAAGGAATCTAAATCCAACTCATCGAAGAGAGAAGTTTTCCTCCTGGAGTTGTCCAGCACGGATCGTGAACGTCTCTTGGACAGAGACTTGAAGATGGAGGTGGAAGAAGAGGCGGAAGTGACATCGAGCATTTCGTCTGTCTGACAAGAAGAGTTTGTGACATTGCGGATGGCCCTTTCAAGCTCTCGGTTTTCTCCTTCGCAGAAAGTGTGCCTTCTTTTTGATTTTCTTTTACTTTTCTTTCGCTTAATCACAAAGTCCGCCTAAGAAGAATAATTTGGTTGTAAACATGCTTGATTAACAAAGAATATTTTTTGAAATATTAATTGTATTAAAGTAACGTTAGTACATAAAACATATTGTACAATGATTGGACATTGTGTGCAAATATTTTCAGGGTTTTTTTTTTTTGCGAGTCTTTAAATTAGTTTTGTGAAAGTCCCAGGGGTGCCCACAGGGGATTATGGCGCAAGTTGCGCCATCAAAATTTTTGGGGGGGATTTTTAAAACTAATTTATTTATTTACTTATTTATTTAAATTATTTGCTGATTTTTTAAAAATAATTATTCATTAATTAATATTTTCAATTTAAATTAGTTCTTTTATTTCTTTATTATTATTATTTATTTATTTATTTTGTGTGTGTGAGTGTGCTTGGAATGTCTGGAAAAAGAGAAAAAAAGCGATTCTGTTCTACGCATAATTTGTACTTCTAGAAAATTAATAATAAATAAAAAAAATAAATAAAAAAAGAATAAATAAATAATATTTTAAAAAATAAATAAATATTAAAAAAATAATAACATTCAAAAAATAAATAAAATAAAAAAGAGAGATAAAAATAAAAAGCACGAGAGAGTTGTGAAAAATTTTGGGGGGGAATTAGCGCTATTGAGCTTGGGGAGGATGGGCACCCCTCGGAAGTCCTGTAATTTTGCAGGATGAACATTTCAACATTAAGAAATTAACAGAAAGGAAACAAATTTCAAGAAATATTAGTAAAATTTCAAATTAATTATATGGACAGGACATAGTACAGAAGCAAGAACCAAAGCATGGCGTTCACTTTTATACTGGTCCTCCTTCACAAATCTTGCAACAGAGACCTACCAGTTTAAAGCAGGGCTGTATTGATGTGGCCCAGAGCCTATATGACGACCATGTTTTGAAGGTACAGTTTACATTCTAAAATTACATCTAAATTTGTGGAGTCTTTTTTGCACTGTGATTAAGAACCAGTTCAAGAAAGTTTAAGATCACAATAAGAAGTGTTTCTGAAAATTTACCATTAAATCTTTAAAGTAATTGCGAAGTTAATAATATAAGTTCTGCAGCAAAGCAGAGCTCATTAACATAAAAAATGAAAGTTTAAAAAAAAAAAAAGAGTAATTTATATCTTTACTGTGAAACCAATCACTAGTCATCTGTGTGGGTTTTTTTTTTTTTTTTTTTGAACTTAAAATAGAGAAAAGTTTTAATTCTGTTTATACATTTTTACCAGAAGACTTGTAGAATATTAAAAGAAAATTAGGTTCACTACATATATTCTTTGATCAAATGTGGGCCAGAAAATATTTTAAAGCATTCCATCAAAATATAAACCCCCCCCCCCCTCATTATAGGCTAAATTAAAATGCTAGAAATTTGCCTCGTTGGATCCCAATTTGTTCCCCTGGTCTGCTCCCTTTCCATGAATTTGAGAATCGATGTTTATACTTCTAGTGTTGAACCTGCCCAATATTATGGAGCAAAATGGATGGATAATCATAATTAAAGCCCTCCCCCCCCCCCCCCCCCAAAAATGATCAAATTCTCTCCCCGCTAACAATATCAGTAACAGTCTGTGCCATGGACCCTCCTTCATAGGCACCCCTATATACTTCTAAAAGCAACTATTGTATTAACCGCTTGCCTGATTATCTCGGGCTCGTATGAGTTGCAGGTAATTATTATCCCGAGAAAACTCGGGTGAAACTAATTGATTTTACGCATATAAATAATTAAAAATTCAACTTGAAACCTACATATTTTATTTGAGTTAAAACAAAAAGCGACGTTTAAAAACACAAAGAGATAAAGTTAAAATTGGCAAACATGTTTCAATTAAGTGATGAACTTAATTTCTTAAGGAGTGTGGCCGTTGACAGAGGTTATTCTTTTCAAATCATTGACAATGCTTACAATAAACTTTCAAACCGCAGTGCATCCAATAAAAAACCGAATGTTCCTTCTACCAATTTCGTTGTCTTACCATTTTATTCAAAAATCTCTCCTCGCATTTCCAGAATACTCAGCAAGTTCGATTTTCATGTCATTTTCAAACCCATCAACAAACTTAACTTTTTCTAAATTAAAAGACCCCATCCAACCATTTAATCAGTGGGGCATTTATCACATAAAATGTGAATGTCAAATTGGTTACGTCGGACAGAACCGAAGGGCGCTAAAATTTAGGTTAAAGGAACACGAAAATTATGTTAAAAAGAAAGAACTTTCAAAATCCTCAATCGCGAAACACTGTTGGGACACGGGCCATAGATTTGTTTTCTCCGAAGCTAAAATTATTTGCAGACCTTCAACTGTTGGCGAGTTAGATTTCTTAGAAGCCTTTCATGTTCACAAAAATTTAAGTAATATTTGTAACGAATCCTTTGCAGTTCCACACATCTCGCCAATTTTACTTCATGCTTTTAAATTTTCTGACAACGCAACGCCAAATCAGGGATCGGCACACGCTGACACCTGATTGGCCTAGCTTTTGCTCCTTTGCTATTTAAACTCTCCCGATGCTTTGTTTCTTTCCATTTCTTGCTTGGCACTGAAGAAGGAGGCTTTATGCCTTTGAAACATGTTTGCCAATTTTAACTTTATCTATTTGTGTTTTTAAACGTCGCTTTTTGTTTTTACTCATTTGCACACAAAGTGAACTGCTTTTTATATTTTATTTGTATTGCTTCACTTACTTGTATTTCAAAATTAAATTTAAAAAAAAAATGTTTTTTTTTTTTTTTTTTTTTTGCAATTTTTTCCAAAAAAAATTCGTAAGGGAAGTGGTTAATAAAAGTAGATTTTTTTTTTTTTTTTTCAATAATTCACTTACGTGCATCAAAGATCTACGAAGCAGAGACATCTTCGTAAAACTTGTACCACTTGTATCAACCGGAACAATAGTGGACGGATATTCCAGTGAGACCATCATGGCCTGCTCTTCTGGGGAAGGCAAACGTTCCAGTTCCAAGTTCCCGTTTTGTTTCGTTATGTAGCCGACAGATGGCGACAGCATTGGTGGAAGAGAAGACGTGCCAGACTTTATGGCATCTTGCTTACAAATCGCAAGAGAAAAGTTGGCAGGCTGTAAAAAATGATTTTTAATAATAAATAAATGTTATTATTCAAAGAGAAAAAACAATAATTGTCAACCATAAAAATGTTTTGAAAAGTAGCAGCCCATCAGTTCTTATTCGTCACTTAAATAAGAAATTGGGTAGAAAATAATATTGGAATATTTTATTTACAATCCTTCTATTCCATCTGTGAACATCAAACTTAGAATAGTTTAGATTACAAGCAAGTGTAATAACAAGGTGCCCAGTAATAACATTTTTCACTCCTAGAGTTCCCTCAGTCGTAATTACAGTGTGCATTCTTTTGTTTTTCCATCAGGGCCTAGGAGAGCAACTGCGGGTTCCTTATCAATTTGGCCTCTGGGCCCTCTCCCTCTCGATTCAACTTATAAAATTATACTACTCCCAATCAGGGAGAAAAGGGAATCCCTTTTACTCCCTGCTCCCAATCCAAGCCGGGCCCCTAGTTTCCGACTAGACTAGAGTAACACAGCTCTGATTTCCAGGCTGTTCTTATACACAAGTTTAATGCAAAAAAAATATATCCTAGAAAAATGCAACGTTCCATTAATTATATTATGCTATTTTGAAGTAATTTCCCAAGTCTTGATACAGTACTGAGTACTGGTTTAACTCTGTCATACTTTTTAATTAACTTTCATTTTATGAAACATCTTCAACTTGAAGTTCGTTTTGTAATGACAAATGTTTGTAAGGATTTCTCTCAAACTTAAAACTTGCCCTTTATAATATTTTCTGTATCAAAAACAAAAAAATAACTATGATAATTCAGTTTTTCTTTAATCTCTCTCATTTATTTTTATATCAACAATATAAGGGTCACGCCCGAAAAATGTTAGCATGGGTTCTTCAAAAGGTAATGCTCATCTATTTTCAGCTTCTGCTCGGGGGCGCCCAGGACTCGAACCCGAAAATTTTGGTAGGGGCAAAATTCTCAATTTACCGAATGAAACTCCGAATTTTGTTGAATAATACAGAATACTAATAAATAAATAAAACGTGCATGCATACATTTCATGAGAAGAGACATTTAACATCATTTGAAAATAATTAACAAAAAATTTAAGTGGTGCTATACGATCCCCAAATTTTCTCTGAACAGCCAGTCAAAAATGTCAAATGAAAAAAAAAAAAAAAAAGGTCACAGTGATATCTCGCGATCTTCAAACGACTCACTTCTGTTATTCACCCGGAAGCAAAATGTCCATATAGGAGGTCACTGAGACCTCCCAAAAATATCCTTATTTTGGCAAATTTTGACTTTAAGCCACTTAAAATCTAGTTCTGGTGTGGAAACACAGGAAAGTGGCCAAGTAAAGGTTTTAAGTAAACGCATGCTAATTTCACAAGACTTTTTTTTTATGCAGCTTTTTTTCCATCATTTGTTCCAAAACTTCTTTATTTGTACTTTGCTTTTTTTTTAAATCATTTATATTCTTTTTTATTCTTGGCACTTATACCTTTTTTGTAATAAATTTTGGAGACGTCACGAAGATACACGTTTTTTATATCGCCTTATCTCCTTCCTCCTCTACTCCTTCTCTACTCCTTCCTCCTCACCTCAGACCGAATTCTTGATCGGAGGTCTGTCTCACACTCTTGTCATTGTGTCAGGATGTCTTTTCAGTGCAGGAGATAGTCTATGTTTTTTTTTTTTTTTTTCACTTTGTCCACCTGTCGATTGAAATAAGGGTCCGGACAGAAGATCCATATCCAAAAGTTCCAACGGACAAAAGATCCATGGGCAGAGGGTTCCGTTTTTGGACATGCCAGACTCAAGATTCGTATTTTGAAGGATTTTATCATCCACAACTGTTTTTTTTTTTTTCCATACAAGGTATAATATTTGAGTCGGGTACTTTGTCTAGTTGTCAGAGAAGTCTTACTCGGATGGCGTGGTTCCCGGCTCGGGCATGGTTGTACTTTCTCTCTCTTTTCCTCTTCTATCCTTGTCCTTTCTCAGTGTGAATGAGCGTCATGAATTTCTGCCTGCCCCCAACGGGTCTCATGGCATATGTGTTGAGCTAAATCAGACTTCCACCTTAATGGTGCTCGTAAAAACGGAAGCTGTAACATTCCCCCTTAAATCGGGTACCAACACGTTCTCGGATACCCGAGTGTTATAATTAACTGCAACAATATCTGAACCACCTAAAAACGAGTGTTTGCTATACTGCCGTGCTAAGCACAAAAGTGGTATCTGCACTTTTTAACAAAATTGAGTTATGGCCACCAGATGGCTCTGTGTGACGTATTTTACCAAAATACAAAATTTTTGGTCATTTGAGAACGGGAAATAAAAATTCTGAAAAAGTTTCATTTGAATCAAATACATGGTGGCTCAAAATTTTAAAGAGTTGTATCTCAGTTTGAGCTCGACTGCAGATGCCACTTTTGCGCTAAGGACGGCAGCATAGCCCCTCTACACACACAAAAATTGGAGACAATTTAAGAAGTCGCATCGAAACCTCACCTTCCTGATCTCGATGTCGAACAGCTTCTTCTTCCTGCGCGTCCCGCCCAGCACCGGGGTGACCATGAAGAGGTCGGAGGAGCTGAGTCCGTCCGTCCGGTACCGGTCGATGGTGCACATGACGGCGACCGGGGAGACGCAGGCCGCGCCGTACAGCGCATCGATGCACGGCGGCCGCGTGCACGGCTGGAAGAGCTGCGTGCTCTGGTCATAGTGGGTGCTGTAGGGCTTCTTGCTGCGGAGGATGCGGAAGGTTTCGTTCAGGTCGGAGACAGCTGGAAGGGAAAAGATACATTCAGATCTGTTGTGACAAATATGACAAAAATGATCATTTTATATGAGTACATTTTCATTTCATTCCAGAGCCCCCTGTACATTCCACAACGTGGTTCAACCCGTTGGATGAGGTCCTGAAGAGCGTTCTGCTTTTGATCCAGACCAGGAGCCGAGCAAAACCCTGATCCAGAACCCCCAGAGGTATTAATTTACTTGGAAGACTTAGCAACCACGAACATTTTTAACTTCCCCCAGCCATCATTAGTGAAGACGGTGAATCTTAGATCGGCTATAATCGAACGCGGGGCCCTCTTATTACGAGTCGGACGATTTACCGATCGGGCCACCGCGGCCCTCATATGAGTACATAGAACCTATTTTATCCGGATCTCCGGATTATCCGGACAAATTTGGAAGCTTAGAATTATTTTTATATTCACATAGATAATTTCGTGACGACACATGCGTCAGATATTTGCTTTTTGTTTTGATTAAATATACAGGGTGTCCACTCCAATCGTGGACCAATAGCTAATTTCTAAACCGTTAGAGATAAGCATATAGTTTATTTAGGAAAAAATCTCCAAATTATGAAATGAATTTTGGGTCTATTCAATGTTTTTCAAAAAATCAAATTTTGAAAGAGTTACGAAATTTAAATTTTTATACAGTCCCCCAGTCCTATCAATCATATTTAGTAAAACATTCTTGACACTGCAACATTTAAAACTAAAAAAAAATCACTCTTCTACCACAAAAATTGACCGAGTTATGACGTTTTGAAAAATCAAGATTTTGAAGGATTTCGCATACGGTCCCTTAAGCGATCTCTCGATGACGTCATGAAACAATGCAAAATCTTGATTTTTCAAAACGTCATAACTTGGTCAATTTTTGTCGTAGAAGAGTGATTTTTTTTTAGTTTTAAACGTTACAGTGTCAAGAATGTTTTACTAAATATGATTGATAGGACTGGGGGGCTGTATAAAAATTTAAATTTCGTAACTCTTTCAAAATTTGATTTTTTGAAAAACATTGAATAGACCCAAAATTCCTTTCATAATTTTGAGATTTTTTCCTAAATAAACTATATGCTTATCTCTAACGGTTTAGAAATTAGCTATTGGTCCACGATTGGAGTGGACACCCTGTATAGCTCCTGCATAGATTGTGCTATAAATCAAGGTTTTATACAAACACCACTGTAGCTGAACTATAATGACAAGGTTTTACGTTGACCTTTCTTTATCCAAACGACACATGTTTTTGAGCTAGAAGAAGATGGACGAATTCTTTTTTTCTGCAGATACTACGCTAAGTAAATGTGTTGGGTTCAAAAGAAAATCCCATTTTCATTTAATTTTCAGTTTTTATTTTGGTAAAATTAATCAATCCATTGGAGTAAACAATTATTTTTTACTCGATCATTACTTTTTAACCTTGAAAAGTGAGGGTGCAAGGGCCCTTTACTTATGCAAGTGAGGAGCCAGTTGCCCCCTGCACAAGCCGCCTATGCTCACAGCTGTACGGTATTTGAATTTTCATTTAACATTACGATTAATACCATCAGCATAAGGGTCCCGCTCTAATGTTGCAAGGAAAAAAGATCTGAAGCTCTATAAACAGCCATTTTTGAACATATCAAGCAAAAATTGAAAGAGTTTTTAACGTTTAACTGCCCTCAAATGTTTTAAACATAAACTTAGAAATCAGTTTTTTTTTTTTTTTTTCACATAGTTTTCAAATTCATTTTTTTTCTTCAAGTAATTCCTATGATTATTAAGATATGACCTGTAGTGAAAGCATTATTTTCCAGTATTTTACTTAAGCTTCGTGTGAAGAGAAGAAAAAGTAACGAAACATGTAAACATCAACTAAACTCTTTCTTCCATCTTTGGCACACACTTCAGCTTTTACAATCAACAAGTTTTCACCAGACCCGCAAATCCCTAAAACCGAAGAGGATTATTGCACCACAGGGAGTGATAACGGTCCCCGAAAGTCGCCACATAGGTCACCTCGGGGTCATCCCAACAAATTTTTATTTTCTTGGAAACGGCTTATATCTCAAGCACCCCCTCCTCCCTTCAAAGCAGAGCCGCGGCGAAAGATGAATGGCCTCTTGGGGGGGGGGGTGCAGAAACGTGACGTCGCGGGGTGGGGAAGGTCGAGTTCAGAGGAATAAACAGAAAGAAAACTGAGTGGTGAAAAAACCAGCCCCACAGCCAGGGGCACATTCCTCGGCTTTTTTTGTCGATCGTTTGAAGAAACGGACACTCCAACGAAAGTTTATTTCACTTTTCCAAAGCGTGCTTTTATATTAGTCGGCAGAAAATGAACAACATCACCAAACGAGGTTGAAACACAGCATTTTATGAAAATAAAAATAAAGTCATGTTCCACAATTAGCACTTTCACTGTTTATTCTCCGCTGTTCGGAAATTTTAGGTTCACGGGAACGTGCCCGTGAGCATAAAATTTCCGAAGGGTAGACAAATTTTCCAAACCATCAATATTTAGTTAAAAAAAATTATCTCAGTGCTTTTATGTTTCATTCTTTTAATCTTTATTTTTCCCTATTTTTAATGTTAGGGTGGGGGTGGGGGAAGGACGCAATCTGTAACGGATCTGAAAAAAAAAAAAAAAACAGAAAACATGCATGCATAGAAGATTGCTTATTGTTCTCACTTCGACCTAGACGGCGATTATAGGTTCAAAGAAACGTGATTTTGCTTATAGTATGATCATTTTACAATTTGCGAGAAAAAAAATATTGTACGATGGTGTTATCATTCCGAAAACAGATAGTGTCGGTGAAAAAAATGAAATTAGATTAGCTTTAATTAGAGAATCGCGATATAAATTTCATTATTTTTAAATTTTCATTTTCATCTAATTATTTCCCACGGGTTTTCATGTATATTACCAGTGGCGGCGACTCGGGTGGTCAAGGGAGGGGGAAGCTGAGCCCGCATTTTTTATCATTTAAGATTGCAAGAGGTTTTAACGATTTTTATTTCAAAAGATTTCCAGAGATATCAGCCGAGTTCCTAACGTCACCAAACTTGGCTTAAAATTGCAATTTAAAGTTTTGTTTCAAAAAAATTTCGGTGGAGAACCTCAGAACAAACTCTATCTTTCACCTCACTTCAAAATTGACCTAAGCCTGCATTATTAAGACTCTAGGCTAAGGAATTTCTTCAAGCAAGAAAACCCATTCTACTTACTTTTTTTCCATCAGTAAATGTGTGTAAAATTCCGTTTTTAAGGATCCAATTTAGAAAAAAGAAAATGGGCTTAACACCCCTAAATCTTTTTCTGAAGTGACCAAGAGAAGTCTAAAATTGAGTTTTAGAACTTCATCTGTTAAAACAAATACAGAAAAACAGTGGCGCACCTAAAAATTCATTTTGAGTTGTGCATATCATCATACCAACAACGCTCAATGCTCTCATCAGGCAATGAGGCATGACTTTTCGGTTCGTAAAAAACAGCTTCTCGGTTTGTAAACAGTAGTTTTTAATGATAGGTTATCTTCAGGAAACGTCAGACAACTTTCTTTATTTTTTTCCAAGTGAAAAAATCTACTGAAGCAACAAAGGCGAAAATCGACCAACGGTATTATTCCAAGTCCAAAGTTCACGCAACCGTAACAGAGCAATCAGTGTCGGGAATATTAAAGGGGAAAAGGGGTAATGGGGAACAACAACCTTTTCCAGAACTGAACCAGAAGGTTTTGTTTTTTCAACTACTAAATTCGTGTGCATGTGGGGGGCAGGATAAAAAAAATTTTTACATGTGGTATTTTAAGTACTTTTTACCAGCTTTCTAATAAAACAAAAGTTGCTTTGTTATTAAAAGGCGTTTGGCAGATATAAGGGACTGAACTTTCAAAAAATTGCACAAAAACAACACGATTATTTTCATTTTTTTAAATCTTTTTTTTTATTTAAATGTAATTATATACCTTATTCTTTGCCTTAAATGCTAAAAAAAGACTAAGAAGAGCAATGAAGAAACATATTTAAAGTTTAATAAGATAATTTAATATTTTTAACACCTGGGAATATAGAATACCACTAAACTTGTCTGATTTTTAAACATCTGATTGCTACCTACAACAGGACTGAGCATTTCTCAACTTGTCCAGGTTTGTTCATACCATGTGGTCATCCTAGTTCTGACTTGCTCTCACATGTGTATCTTAGTTGTCTTTCAAATTCCGAAAGAAGTAGGTTGTTGAGCTAGTGTTTCTGCTGTAAAATCTTGTGAAGCTGATGTGATTTCTTTTCATTTCAAGTTCATTCATATTCACAGAATGTTTTGTTAAAGGTAAAAGAAGAAATTCTTTAGAATCCTTAAATATAAATTTAAATTTGTCTTTCTGCATGTAAACTGTGAATAAGTTATGGATAACCCTAAATGCTCCATAGGAGTTTTTGAGAATGATGATTGTAATATTTTAAGTTACAGTAGTCAGTCTACTGTAAATAGTATTTCTGAGTACAGTGATCATGATACAACTTTACTGCACCTGAGAACTAGGTGTAAATCTATTGAAACTGTTTGTACCTACCAGCAAGAAGTTCCATAAAGGTGGCAAAACTTGGCAAGAAATTTTTTTGCATGGTAGGTACAAACAGTTTCAATAGTTTTACACCCAGTACTCAGGTGCAGTAAAGTTGTATCATCATCACTGTACTCAGAAATACTATTTAAAGTAGACTGCCTACTGTAACTTAAAATATTACAATCATCATTCTCAAAAACTCCTATGGAGCATTTAGGGTTATCCATAACTTATTCAGTTTACATGTAGAAAGACAAATTTAAATTTATATTTAAGGATTCTAAAGAATTTCTTCTTTTACCTTTAACAAAACATTCTGTGAATATGAATGAACTTGAAATGAAAAGAAATCACATCAGCTTCACAAGATTTTACAGCAGAAACACTAGCTCAACAACCTACTTCTTTCGGAATTTGAAAGACAACTAAGATAAACATGTGAGAGCAAGTCAGAACAAGGATGACCACATGGTATGAACAAACCTGGACAAGTTGAGAAATGCTCAGTCCTGTTGTAGGTAACAATCAGATGTTTAAAAATCAGACAAGTTTAGTGGTGTTCTATATTCCCAGGTGTTAAAAATATTAAATTATCTTATTAAACTTTAAATATGTTTCTTCATTGCTCTTCTTAGTCTTTTTTTAGCATTTAAGGCAAAGAATTAGGTATATAATTACATTTAAATAAAAAAAAGTTTTAAAAAAATGAAAATAATCGTGTTGTTTTTGTGCAATTTTTTGAAAGTTCAGTCCCTTATATCTGCCAAACGCCTTTTAATAACAAAGCAACTTTTGTTTTATTAGAAAGCTGGTAAAAAGTACTTAAAATACCACATGTAAAAATTTTTTTATCTTGCCCCCCACATGCATTTTTTTAGCGTTGAAAATTGGATTTTTTAAAAAATTTACAACTTTGAGGGGGCATATCTCATAAAGGGGGTGGAATAACAAGCCAATTTTTTTTGTACAGTAAGTAACCATGACTATGAATATATGTGGAAAAAATCGGCTTGTTACTTTGAACCCTTCATGGGTTTTTTAATGTTCGAAAGTAGTAAAAAATGTCATTTTCGTCGTGAAATTTGACCTTGAAAAAATAAGTATTTTTTTAAAATCTGACATTTATTGATAGCATATATAAAAAGATCTTTTTCTTAGCTTTCCAATGAGCTATAGTTGAGCTCAAAATCTTTAATAGAAAAAAAGTCATAGTTCATAAGGCAAAGCATCAAAACGCCCGATTTTCGCTGTTGCCAACAACAAAAAGGGCCTATATATCAAAGGGTAAATTTTTTAAAAATAAAATGAGCACTATTTTGAGCTCTGGAAAGTAAAAGGAATACACATGCAAATTTTCATCCAAATCAAAAATGGTGATGCAACAACTTTTTTGAAAATTTGTTGATTTAAAATGGAATGACCCTAAGCTCATGTGAATGATCACAGAAGAGCTAGATGTTTTGGTGTAATGAAATAAAAACAAGTAATTCATTCACTGCACCATTGCCCCGGTAAAAGCAGATCCGTCATATAGGGGTCAGAAAGGCTCAATTGCGCCATCCCACACCCCCGCCGAAACTGAAAACGTATTTTTTTTACATATCAGTAGACGTGGTTTTTGTTGCTCACCGATAAAATTTGCATTGAGTATGCGCCCTTTGCCCCCCCCCCCCCCCAATTCTGAAATGACATGCTAGGGATAGAAAATAATTTGGTAAAAACATTGGGGTGGAAACTGCGTTTGCCTACATTGAAACTAGAACTCAATGCTATACATAGAAAATTAATAAATTAGTGCATAGAAAAAAAAATAATCAAATTAAATTTGAAAAAAAAAAAAATTAAAAGTCGCACATGCGAAAAGAAAAAGCCCCAGGAAATTCCAACTCCTGTTGTATTTATTGTTTGTAATTTCCACCATTAAATCTATTACCATTTGTCTAATCTTTTTTTAAAAAAATGTTTAAAAAAATTATTTTCGTTGATTTTTCAATGACTACTACGTCGATTCCATAAACACGACGGAAATAAAGTTCCCTTCAAATAATTGTACTCTTCCTGCACATCCTCACACTTCCAAAGATCACTCCTCCGATTCGCTTTTCCATTCAAGTACCAGCGCAGACTAAAATATTGAAAAAGAAGATAGGCGGAAGAGGTTAATCTCGCGAATGCAGGATGGCAAAAATATAAACATAAAAAATTCCTTTCCTGCTTCAACCATTCCCATCATAGGCCCCTCCATTCTGCGAAAGTGCGCTCTCGCTTTTGCCCCCTATCAAACCGTCAAGAGCTTTTAGAAGAGGATAATGGCTGAAGCCTTAAAAATTCTCGAGCTCAGAGAGGTCCTGAGAGTGACGAACTTTTGATTAATTGCAGGGGCATATTGATTACCCACTAAATATCAAGGGCGGATCCAGAAATGTTCCAAGGGAGGGGCGATTGATTTTTTTTTCTTACGTGCCCACTTTTTTTCGCCATGCATCCTTGTTCACACATGATGATTACAAATGTTTTGGTCTTCCATTTCGAAAAATTTCCAGGTCAGAACCCAGAATTTCCGCACCCTTTCCCTTAATAACATCATAGATCAACTAAAATTGAGTTTTGCAATTCAAAAGCTGGGGGGGGGGGGGCTCCCTTGTATCCGCCCTTGATTTTTGGCTGATGTTAAAATTTCGTGTTGAAGTTTATCAAAACTCAACTATAAGTAGGGTTGCGGTGTCGGAGAGAAAATGACAGACTCCGACTTCTGGACTAATAAAAGCCCCCGAAAATTCAGTCCGACATTAACTCTGCAAACTTTAATAGAATTGAGGACTCGGAGAGAAAATTACCGACTCCGACTCCTGGACTTATAAAGCCTCCGACTCGATGTCTTTTAAAAGAACATTCCGTCCGACTCCAACTCTGAAACCCTGGTAGAGTTGAGGACTCGGAGGGAAAAATGACCCACTCCAACTCCTCAACTTAAAATAATAAAATAATAAAGTCTCCGACACCAACAATTTTGCCGAAAATTCAGTCCGACTTCAACTCCGCAAACGTTAATAGAGTTGAGGACTCGGAAGGAAAAGTGCCAACTCTGACTCCTGGATTTGTAAAACCTCCGACTCGACGTCTTTTAAAAGAAAATTCCGTCCGACTTCAACTTTGCAGCCCTCTTAGAGTTGAGAACTCTGAGAGAAAATGACCCACTCCAACTTCTAGACTTATGAAGTCTCCGACTCCAACAATTTTACCGAAAATTCAGTCCGACATCAACTCTGCAAAACTTAATAGAGTTGAGGACTCGGATGGAAAATTACCGACTCCGACTACTGGACTTGTAAAGCCTCCGACTCGAAGTCTTTTTAAAGAAAATTCCGTCCGACTCCAACTCTGCAGCCCTGATAGAGCTGAGGACACGTAGGGAAAATGACCCACTCCAACAGTTTTTAAAAAGTGCGTAATTCGCAGTTCTAGAGCTCTAATTCGTGTGATGTTTTAAAATACTACCCAAAGAGGTAAACCATTTCATTCTCTTCTCCTTCTAGAAACTCCAGAGCATCCACAAGACTTAAAAAAATTATTTATCAAAAATGCAAACGAGAATCGTCCTAAATATAAAGAAAAACTTTTGCCATTCACTCAGCTTAAAAGCAGATAAGTTACTGCATTTGTTTGTTTTACCTCTTTCTGCCGCCATAAATCAGGAACTGCAGCGCCGCTTATAGTTTACTGGAATTGCGAATTTTACAAACACAACGTCTCAATTTTTGATTTAAATTATGCATTTTATATAAAATAATTTTCGAAGGTTTATTAAATCTTAAATTAAATGAAGGAAGTTTTGGCAAAACGTTTGTAAATGACACTCAGTGTCCGACTCAAAGAAATCGCCGAAAAATTTAATTGCAATATTATATTTAAGAAATATTTCCGGCCATTATTTTTCATTAAAAAAAAACATCATGATGTGAAACGAAATTCCAGAAAAATGTAAAATATTTTCCATTATTAAACAAAACCTGTTTGGCAGCAGGATTTTTTTTTTCTTCTTATCACAAACGAAAACTTCATGAACTCTTTCTTTTTCGCGAACTGTATTTGACCATCTCTTTTGCAGTGTTTTGTAAGTAAAAGCAAACATTTTTTTCCCGTTCCAGTTCGGCGATAAGAATCTAAGGATGTTGTAGAAGTAAAGAGAGAGGAAAGATGAAAAAAAGCATGAAAACACGTTTCGCGAAATCAATCTAAAAGGGCTTCCCAAAACATATCTTCGCGCTCAACAGAGCGAAACGAAAATAGAATCTAATCGGAAATGACTAAATTTAGGAAGGAATGTCCACCTGTTGGTTCATCTCGTGGAGCAAGAATTTTTTTTTTTTTAATTGCAAATGTTTTTATTTTTCAATATGGGATAATAGATTATTACTAATAACGACACAAAAACAATAATTATTTGAAAATCTTTCTTTTCTTTTTTTTTCTTTTTTTTTTTTTTGAGCTACCCCTAAATTGCTTTTTCAAGATATGTTGAAAATAGAAATATTGTGTAACGATATTTGACATTTTTAACGCATGTTTTTTTAACGCACATTTTTAACGCGCGTTTTTAACGCATGGACTTTATTATAGGTAAAAATTCATCTTATTAAATTCAACATCAATCTTTTGCCAATAAATATCCATTAAAATACTTTCTTCGAAGGTTTGAGCACAATTGTTTATGTTTTCACAATTCCTTCACATCATACAGTGCAAGGCAAAAGTATATTAAACAACATTACAAATACACAAATTTGAAAAGAAAAAAAAATAACAATGTAATTTACTTTTTTAAGAGCAGGTATTTATTCATTTTTTACACTATAGAAGTGTATTCTCTACCGCAGCGCTAGAAATTATTCTAGAAACTCTCTATGGTTTTTCTAGGGTTTGATTTTATTTCCCTGAGAGGCAAATTAGACATTTTTAATTGTGCTTTTGTGGCCCAAAATTGACAAAAATAAGGAGCTACACAAAAGGTTAATTTCAAACAAATCACAAACAATAAAAGGGGTGAGTGACTGAAGGAGATAAGTGACATTTTGTAAACATTTTTTGAAACGATCATAGAGATAGTGAGATATAAAGTGAAGTAAATGTTACACTTCTATAAAATAACACATCTACGTGATCGTGTCAAAATGTAAACAAATGTTACACAACCTCTTTCTCATCCGGTCAGCTGTCAATTAAACGGCTGGGTCATATCTGTATTATCTCCCTCAAAATCAAATACTTTTTTAACTTCCGTCTTGAAGAAGAAAGTATTAAGTAAAAAAAAAAAAAAAGACTTCGACGAGCATAGGAACGACAGACGTGCTTTGAGGCACTCCATGGTTATTTTCCCACTAATACGAATGCATGGTTTTCTAACACTGCACCAAAACATCGGAAGTAATAAATGGACCGTGGCATACGGGGAAAACAGAGGAAACCGTCGTTTTCAAGGAAAACAGTCAACAGAAATATCAGTTTCACTTTTTTTTTCTCCTACCAAAACCAAAGAAAACGGAAGAAAGCTGTTGAATTGAGAGCCAGTATTCAAAGCACAGATGTTATTACGGTTCGGTGGAACTAATTTTTGACAGCTCACTGGTTGAAAATGGTTGACCCCCAAGAGAAACAAAATAGGACAAACAGTATCATATAATATATGTCACATTTTTATCATATTATAATTCAATGTTAAAATCATAGTTGTAAGTTGAAATGCAATTGTGTAAACTAAGTCTTAACTTAAATAAGGGAGTCATAAAAGTTGAGCGATGGGATTTTAAAAAATGCAATGTAAACTAATTAATGCACTTGAAAAGTAAGGTTGTATATTTTTAAAACAGTTGCCTAAAAGCAATCTGAGTTAATATTTTGTTCAGAGCAGTATTCTTTTTGTAAAACTGAAAACTAAGATTTCATTTTGTGAAAGTTTTTTAAATCCGAGGAATAGGGTTTAATATTTTATTCAATACCGCAATCCTTTATTCAAACATAAGCAAGCCTTTGTATTAAGGTAAAAGTAGATAAAGTCGAAATATTTATGTATGAAATCTAAATGGGACAATGGAACTTGAAACATTGGTCGTATCCCAAGTGACCGACGATCTGTACACACTCAAAATAAAAAACAATCAAAAATTTTGTACCTCACTACATTTAAATGTTAGAGGTCCTTTTAAATATAAATATATTTGGCAAGAACATAAGCGGCTCTCAGGACACGCGTTTAAAATGTGGGGTAATTTTTTTTTAATCAAATGTCTTAAAGGGAAAGAAAAGTAAAATGAGAAAGAAGAGAAAACGCAGCGAGATGAAGTGGTTAAATTGCTAAAAGTCAAAAGTAGGCCACAAAATGTTCTGAAGTTTGGGAAACCCCGCACTAAGCTATTTAAAAACGTGTTATTTAGGCTAAATTTACCATTCTTAGCACATCAACGTTCGCATTCTTTTCTGCAAATTAAACCTAAGGCTTTAGTCCTGATCTTCTTTCTTTGGGGGAAAGGGAGAGAAAAAAAAAAAAAGAATGAAGAAAAAAAAAATCTCCCCCCCCCCCCCCCAAAAAAAAAGGAAATTAAAATTTTCCTTTGTTATTCCTTTATTTATCAAGCAAACCAGCGCAGAGCATCTTCTCTCAGGTGTCTTTGTTTCAAAATTTCAAAAATATGTACATAACAACAGAAAAACAAATATTTACTTGTGTCAGAAGCTTGTCAAGTTTCCAGCAAAATTGCTTTTGCATTGACAATTAAGAAATTTTTTAACCAGGGTTTCCATAAGTTTAAATTAAAATGGGTATAAAAAAGATTTAAAAAATAAAAGGCAATGGGAGAAAGAAAACTATTAGAAAAACTATTCCGCAAAAATTAAACATTAAAATTAAAAAATGAGAAATGCGTGACTAATGCACTCTCCATTTCATACAAACACATAAAAGGTGGACGAGAAAATGATGTTAGCCAGAAAAGGTAAAGAAGCAAAAATATCAATGCAGTATCTAATTATTCTCCTCATCATTGCACCAAATGATGTATGCAACCTATCCAGACGAGCAACATCAGAAGAACAAGCAAAGCCGCGTTAAACGAGAGAAAAAATAAATAAAAGGGTTAAGATCATGTCAAGCCTTGGCGAAAGAGGTTATTTCTCCAAGCGAATGATTCATCTCACAGACGATTAAGAATCACCCTCACTTGCGATGGTAATAACCAAAGCTCGAAGACCGGAATGACCTTCTGAGCTGAATTCAAGGTTATGATGTCTTGCTGGAAAATCCCAGTATTTCGCAAAACTTGGGAAAAAGTTTTGTGCTTTCTTCATCAGTTTTTAGAAATTTATATTTGTTACAAATTAGTTGTTTTCGCTCAATGTGATCGCGGTTTATTTTATCAAACGCTTATTGTTCTCAAAATCACTCGCTGCCGATTTTCTATATTCATTTGCATTTTAAAATTGACGCTGCGTGTGATTTTTACATCGTTTGATTTAATTAGTTTTCGAATCAGGGATTGAATTCCTGTTGAAACGATCCGAAACTATAAAAAGAAAATAAAACACTGCAAAATTGCACAAAATTTGCTGAATACTACATGCACGTGCTTCAGGATTTCAAAGAACACCTCCTACAAAATGTTAAAATGGGGATTGTATTGAAAAATGTGTTGGAAAAATAAATAATGATTTTATTAATTTTGCTTTGAAATTCAGCATGTGTGGGTTATATATGTAAAGTTACCTATTTTCGTGATTTTCTTATTGTTATCAAAATCATTGTGTCACAAAGTGATCATATTTAACGGGGACTTCGGTTTAACAGAAATGCTTGTTACTTTTGGATGAGATTGTTCACATTCTTTCAAAGAGAAAAAATGCATTGTAATTATCCAGTTTATTATTATTTTATTTTTTCCTTTCATTTATTTATTTTTCATTTTTTAAATAAAATCGGATTTTTATAATGAACAGAAAAATTTCATGAAGAATAATTTTTAAAATATTGTAAATGAAGATAGACGTACACTCCTATTCATTCAATCATTGAAGAAAGTTAACAATTATAAACAAAAATAAAACTACATTTGTATCTTTCATAAGAAATTTGCTTTTAATAAATTTTTATCTCTATTTCCTCCTAATTTACATCTCAACCAGCAACGAGCAAGTAATACCACAAACAAGACTAAAAAGACACCATGATCACTTCCCTAGAAAAATGATGTTAAACTGTCAGATTTTATTAACATATTTTCTCAGCAATAATGTTGATGCATGTACCTTTTGTACACGCTCTGTTTCTTTAGTACGAATTAATATCAATAATTCATTACAACCAGATGACGCACAGAATCCTGAAAATTGCATACAGAAAGAGCATATAATCATTGGAGAATGTGCAATTTTCATTGCAAATTTGGTACACGTTCCGACCCAAATGAGTCGCTACAGAGGTCGAGAATTTTGTCGCAACTGCTACATTGATTACTTTTGCACTAAATATTGAAGCTGATGGCTGACTTTGTTTTTTTTTTAATTATTATTTTTTTGAAATTTCAAAGTGCTAAACCATAAAACAGCATCATTTACGTTGGCGAACTACTAAATGCTCCATAATTTCCTGTTCGATAGATCTAGGTACAGCACCTTTGAATATATTTATTTATTCTAATTATCGTCTGGCACGTCGAATAAACACTAAGCCTTTTTAATTCGGTTTTTTAGAACGAGCATTTTTAAGTTGCTTGTACTTAGTTCAATATTCTTCCGATGTTTTCGTTGCATGAAATTACAATTTTTATTTACATTATAGTCCCCTTCTTGTTTCACCAACGGGCAGTCGACAATTTACTTACCAAGATATTCCCTCCTTAAATCAATACCAAAATTAAGTGTTCGCATTCTCTTAAGGTACGTCCCAGTTTATAAAGATTTCCCGGCAGTAATCACATAACACTATATTCCAACTAATAAATCGTGAATTCAATAGAAAGTTCGGCGGTAGGGTTCTTATAAAATGGGGCGTCGCTTAAGAGTGTGCAAACCCTGTATTGTACTGAATTACAGAGGGAGTGCTAAACAAGTGTTAGTGAATATTGTTGATTGATAACATATAACATAGTACTCTCCAATCTCTGAGAAATGTTCAAATAAAATCATAAAATGATCAGAGTCAACAATCAGCTCAAAAGTACTCAAATGTAGCCAGGGCTGTGGAGTCGGAGGGAAAACGACCGACTCCGGGCCCGACTCCAACTCAGGAATTTTACAACCCTCGATTCCGACTCCCTTTACCGCTAATTCAGCCCGACTTCGACTCCACAATTCCGATTCGAACTCCGCAGCCCTGCATATATGCAGACTCAGGGAAAATGACTGAGTTTTACTCCGACTCTTAGAACTTTAAACCCCAAAATCAGTCCGACTCCGAAGACCTTTGACAAAAGAGAGTGTTTATCTGCTTAAGTCTCTACAGTCAAGGTCTATCGTCTTTCCCTACTCTGCAGCTGAGTTTTTCTGTTCACTATCATTAATGTACAATCATTAAGCACAATATATCATTACATGAAGGATAAGAGTTTCACATAATTATTTTATAATGACAATTTCAATGCAAATAATGTATTTCATTGAAGGTCAGGATTAAAGAAAGCAATCTTGACCTTCAATTCTGATAAGCGTATAATGGAAACTTAGCGCTGATGCAAATAGCAACTATGTAACTGACCTGATATAATATAGTTTGTCGAACTGTTTGACAAAGGATTGCTGGGCGTAATGTACATGTACGGCATATTTGTCCATAGTTTGCGACTGGAATCGGAGCATTATTTCTTTCTTTCTTTTTCTTTTTTTTTTTTTTTTAACTTTTCCAGAATGTGTCGCTTGCCAAACATTTAGCTTTTAATTGTGAAGGATTTTTGCAACAAAAAATGGGACTCGAGGTTCTGACCCTCAGTCCAAGGGTCTGTAGATTTTTAAGGATGCAGAGAATTTTTATCATCCATGTCGTTTGGTTATGCGGAATGTAAAAGAAAGATCTCTTGAGGATTCTTTTGGCTTTTTATAGTCTCGGCAAAATTAAATTCCCAGAGCAGTTTCGCATCGAAGATAGCCCAAGTGCTTCCATCTGTAGGAAAATTGGATGCTAAAATTCTCTGGGCCATTTCAATTTTTTCCAGAGGGGGGGGGGGGCAAAGGGTCTAAACTCGATGCAATTTCATCGGGTAACATCAAAAGCCACGCCCACTTATTTGTAAATACATTGATTTCTCAAAGTCAGGGGGTGGCAATTGACCCCCCCTGCCCCCCCCCCTAAATGCCCGTGAAAGACTGAATGCCATATTTGGGGATTGCACTAGGTCTGCAAAAAGCTTAAAACCTCAATGCAGTCCCATTATAAAGGAAAGAAAAAAAAATCATTTTTTGTATGTACATCTGTTTCGCTTTGATGCTGCTGGAATAGTAAAAAAAAAAGAGAACAAATAAATAAATAAATATTGCATGCCTCCAAATACCTATCGTGCTTGGAAACAATTACTCCAGACAGAGAATTCATACTTTCTCTTGATCATAAAAAAAAAACCTCCGGAAGAGTTAATAGACCATTATATTCTTAAAGTAATTGATATTTGAAAGCAAATCTCCTATGCCACAAGAAAGAAAGCATTTAAAACAAATCCCTATAAAGTATTCAACTCAAAGTGATTATTGAATCTGCCACATCCGTACTACAATACATTCCGAGATTTACTGCCATATTGTTTTCCAGGAGAAAACATCTAGCAGCGAAAGGGAAGATCAGAATTCGCGTTTCATTTTTTACATGCTTCGAATAACTTTGAGAAACTGCATATTTTTAAAATAATTATTTCAGAGCTTTTGAATAAAAAATATTGGACCTTAAGTACAGGACTTTAACTGTATGAATTTGATTATTTCGAATCTGTTTTAGTTTCAATTGCTATACGTTTAGTTTTGTTTCCAGTTTTAAGTAAATGCAGGTTATACTATAGTAAAAATCAAGCACTGCCAAGGACTTTTCACAACATATATCAGAATGAATGAAATAAATAAAAGAACCAAATTAAGCATAAAGTTATGTAGAAAGTGAGAAAGATGCATTTCGAGATCTTCCTTTTACAGTATTCTAACTGCAATGAACTTCAACTACAAACTCAACAAGTAATCTTAGATTTCATACTTTTGCTAAGCTACAACCTGAAAAATATATCTGAAATCTTACAAATGAGTATAATATTTTTGCAGTGAAACAGATTCTTGTGAGATACGTACAATTATTTTATTTGTAAGCAGCTACAATTTTTAAAAATACACACAAGATAACATTTTACCTACATTTAACAATTTTGAACCAGCATGTTTAATTACCAACATTAATGTTGCTAGTTACATCCATGTAGTTATTCTTTATCAACACTATAGCACATTTTAGCAAAACTGGGGTTTTTGTTGGGAGTACGCATGGTTAATGATACGCCAGAATCAAAATGTGGAGGGAAATATTAATAACTAAAAAATATATGTTTGACTGCGGTGCTGTAAATCAGGAAGTTTAAAAGATTTTTCCGTAAACATAAGGGTCACATCAATGCTAGCAATAAACACCTGGCTTTTTTTTAAGCTTACAGGATGTCCATGATTCCACACTTTTTTAAAACATTTTTGACCCCCTTCCCTTTTGACACATGTTATGCTATTTTCGAAAGCATATTTTTATTTAAAAAAAAGGCGTGATGTTACACTCTTTGTCACCTTTTACCTCCTTTTCACTAACTGTCACAAATTCACGAACCCCCTCCCCTTCCTCCTCAAAGGGTGACATGACTGACGGACAGCCCCCCCCCCCCCAGGGCCTGATTACTGAATAGGCCAACTAGGCCGTGGCCTAGGGCCCCCTACAATTTAGGGGGCTCCCAAATGGATAAAATTGCTGTTGTCAATGGCTAAAATTGTTTTCTCCAATGCCTAAAATTGTAAAGCCTGACTACAGGGGGCCACAAAAAGGTAATCGGCCTAGGGCCTTGTACTTTCTTAATCGGGCCCTGCCCCCCCCCCCCCCCCCCCCCAAAAAAAAAGTTTTCTCACACCCAGTAGCGTAGCTAGGGGACCCAGCGCCAATGGCAAACTTGAAAAATTGCACTCCCCCCCCCCCCTAGATGTCGCTCTGATGGGAGGTCATTGTGACCTTCCGAAATTTGCTCGCTTAAAAATTTTTAACTTATTTATTCGAAAGATTTGCAGATAATGTTACAACCTTCTTTTTTTTTTCTTTTTTCTTTCTTTCAGTATTTTTAACTATGCTCAGTGTTCCCCCTCATGTTATGTGTGCATGATGTGTCTGCTTGTTCGTATTATTGGGTAAAATTCAAATTTTTTTTCACAAGTTTTTTGTTCAATTTGAGAATTTTGTCTTTCCAACAACTTTAGTTCGGGGCATTCCTACCTTTCTCCATCATTTCACATAAATTCAAAACAAATAATTGTTGCAATTCGTTATTGAGCATAGGGTGGTTTTTTTTCCACACAACAGCTTTTATTTTAAATAAAATTTGTTTTAAAACACTAGAAGAATGTATAAAATAAACATAAATTGTTCTATTGTAATTAGGAATTCAAAGAAAATATAAAAGCATAATTACTCTGAACTTGGCTTAATAAATACTGCTCCTTGCATACGGGCAAAATAAAAGCTCATTATTTTAAGCCTCTGTTAAATTTTTATTAAATTGATCTTTTCATGCTTTGTATTTAAAATGTCCCAGAAAAGATCTTTGAAACAAAACAAACAAAATTGTTTTATTGGTACGCCGTTCTTTAATAATAATATTATCAAAGAGTGGAATCAAGAGAAGCAATTCTTACCCCCCTGGCTTTAAGAACTTAAAAGATGCATTATCTTTTTTTTTTTTTTTTTACAGCGTATACATATATGGGTCAACAATGGGTATTACTTGGTACCACGACGACTGTGCTCGGCTTGAGAATAATTTAAAAAAAAAACAAGATTATATAGCATACATTTATGTACGAAAATGACTGTCGCTCCCTGAAGTAGCGTAGAGTACACACGTTTTCTAGCTCAGTAAGATCTGAAAATAATATCTATTTTCATTCCTTTTCTCAAGAATTTAAAACATACAGCATTGACATGATTACAAATCTAGCTCAACCCTCCCCCCCCCCCCCATACAAAAACGACAATGAATATAAAGAACATAGTAGTACAAGCTTAGAATAAATGAACACTTCCTTAAAGCGCACATAACATTGAAGAAGTTCCAAAATACGAAATCAAAACTCACCAGAGAAAATTTATTTATTAATTTATCTTTTGAATCTTCCTTCTATAACCAACCATCGAAGCACAAACAGCGTTTGAAAATGTCATTCACCGCTGTACTTGTGTCAGTCCATTTTTGGAATATTCATTAAAGGTCCCCAAGTAGCATCAACTCATCGGATTTTGCTCGGCCGATCATCGAACTCCTCGTAAACTGATCCCGTAACGCACGATGACATCATTCCAATCAGTATCCGAGCACGGTTTTCGATGAACTACTTTTCATCGCAAAGCGATATCCTTCCGATCAACTTTCCCGATGAAAATAAGTCGAACATCCAAAATAGATCCTAAATTCATCGGCACTGCTCGTAAATTGCTCCAACTCTCATCGTATTTCGAGCAAAACTCATCGGATTTTGCTGCTCGGATTCTGTTTGGCTGATGAGACATATTGGAGCAATTCCCGATGCGAACTCATCGGAATCGATCATCGGCCTATAAAAATTTCATCAGGTTTCGATGAATATCCGATCATCGGCCGATGACATGCTGCTAGGGTAGGCTCTTGGTACAAATTTTTAAAATCTAAAAATTTGCAACAGTCGTTTTTTAGAGACCTCCCCCTCTTCTTTGAGAAATACATATTATTCTCTCGCTAGTTTTCGCCACAGAAAAATTGTTACCAACAGAGGAGTTGTTTTCTGTCATCATAAAATTGCATATTTTCAACAAAAGCTTGCCGATTTTTAAAATCGTAGAACATTATTTCCGAAGTATAGTATGTAATTATTATTGATAAGTTGAAGTGATATCGTGAAAAAAACGGCAGGAAAGGAGCGGAGAGAAAAAGTTTGTTTCTATCTCTTTTAAGGACCGACCGATTTCAGATCAGCCTTTTATACAGACTTCAGACCCCATATAACTAAATTCCATCCTACCAGATAGATTTAAGCTAACATCGTGTACCGTAAAATGGGGTGTATAGGAACAGTGAGGCGATTCGGAACTGAACTTTCTGATCATACAAAGAAATTCTTCATAAATATACCGTCTGATATTTTTGGCAGTTAACCTTTTTTTTATAGAAAGGTAATATTATTAGAAGGAAAAAATACTTATATCATTTTGGAAATACTATTGGCTTCTGTGCAAGGTTGCAAACGGTACACTAAAAAACATCAAGTTTTCAAGGTCTGCAAAACTTTGTACAGACCCCTTTATATTTCAAATCTAAGAATAATATTTTTTAATTATGCATATATCTGAGCAACAGAGTACCACATTAAAATAGACAACATTTTAAAATTGTATCATAAAAATGATTAATTCTTCATATTGCATAGAATAAAGATTTGCGGGATGAATCGGAACACTTTGTTCTGTTCCAATTCAAATTTAATTAAAGGAAACTGTATGAAAAATCAAAATTCTAACCCAAATTAATTTAGTCAAGACAAGGATAAGGATTTATTACTGTTTATCCCTTCTCATGAGCAACTAGATCTTAGAATTACAGAAAGTTGCAGATTTAAAAAGATAAACTGCTAGTTTAAGGACAAGTACATATTTTTGGACGATTTCAATTTATGTTAAATCTTTGTATTTCAATTCAAAAGCATTTCTTAAAATTAATTTTGAATTTTCATAAGTTCAAAATTAGTTTGAATTTTGTCAAATCATAAACGTTACTGATATAGAAAATAAACTTTTATTTGACAGTAACTATCAATTCTTGTTCTCCCCCATCAATATTACTCATGTTTGTGAGATCTATTACAGGTTAAATTGAAAAAAAAAAAAAAATAATAACATGTGTTCTGATTGACCCCTATCAGCGGAGTGATTCGGAACATCCCTAAATTCCTATACATGTGAATAATAACTGTGCAAAATGTTTTGTCTCTGCTTGGAATATCCAAAGCAAAGCAAGACCGAAGGTTTTACTCAAAAAATAAAATTAAAAAAAATCTTTTAACTACTTGTTTTCACAATCAAAGCTGAAAAGTGTTCCGATTCACCCCATTTTACGGTATCCAACAGAAATCTACCAAAGCAAACTTGAACATTTTGTATGATTGTCTTGTAGCGAGGGGGCGCAGTTTGTGCTGCTTGGGGTGTCTATCAAATTTTCATTTTTCAGTCTGTCTGGACTTTAAAAAAAAATAAATAAAAAAAAATAATTAATCTGTCAAAATGCCGCCCTCCTGGCTACTGCGCTCGTGGCAAGAGCCACTCCTGCCAACCCCTAGCTACGCCACTGCTCACACCTTAAACATATTAGTGAACTAGACATGCACAATTTGTGTTTTCGTTCGTGTAAGAAAAACATGGAGTTCCGTCTTGAACATTGCCCTGTCTCATTCTTTTCCTTCCTGATAACGCTCTCGGGTTTTGTAGACAAAATAAAAAAGCCACTTGAAAATACGTGGCATGATAAAGTATTTTTTAAAAAAAGATTGAATGAATTACATTAAACCCTCGCTTTATAGTAGACCTCCCAAGCACACACGCCATTGCAAGGAAACTCGTTTTACGCAAATCATTCCTCAAGAATTTTATGAAACAATAAAATTAAAAAGTAGAAATATTAATTTATATATGGAGGAAGAACTGGAAATAAAACACATCAGGTCATGCTTGCTGTTTCAGTAGACTCTTCTGTATGTTCAGAAGAATTTACTGAAAGTCAAGGTAATAGAGGAAGGGAAAAAAAGAGTGACAAAGCACTTGTTTGCATAAGGCAGCTGCGTGCGAGCGACGTAGCGCAGAGGCTAGAGGTAAGAATGAATTTTATATCCGGATGCTTTTTGTGACAAATCGACTTTGTATTAGACTCACTCCTCATGGTTCTCAGTTCCAAATCGAAGAGAAGGACACGTGGTACGTAGGGAGTGGCATTATTATTAGGTCAATGCGTTTCGAATCTTAGGGCAGGGGGGAGGCAGTTTCCGTATATAGTGCAGCCAAATTTCCTTTTTTTGGGGGGGGGGATTTTGATCAAAACAGTCTCAAGTGTACATAAACTACCATTTTAAAATTGGAAAAACACTGATCTCTGTTACTACAGAGTTTGTATGGAACAATTCAGATAAAAAGATGAAAAGATCAACTAAGAAGAGCTGGAAAAAATCTTGACGTCTACGTTTTCTCAAGAAAATATGCCTACATATTCATCAAATCTCTCTCTATCTATTTTGATGCATATGTTGTCAGACCAGTCGTTCGACCAACATTATATATTATGCAATAGAAATTGGAAATACTATTTTCACGCACTGGTATATGCTTGATTGTTAAGAAATACTTTCACACGTGAATGTAAACTGCACAGTTAAAATGCAGTATCAATGTTTTGCACAACAATTCGGTGGTACAAGTGTTTCTCTAAGGTACAAATTATTCTGGTTGTAATGCGAGTGATAGTCATGAATATGAATTGGTTCCACAAAAGTGAACTGTCATTAAAATAAGTTTTTCATCCTTCGTTTTTACTTTCACAAGAAACATATAACGTTAATACAAGAAATGCAATTTTAATGAATCTAGCTGTAAACAAAGTTAATCCTCAAAATCAGGGCGAAATTTTCATGTTCGCCAATAGCAAGTAAAAGAAAAAAAATATTAGATTCTCTCTCTCTCTTTTTAACCATAAAGAAAATATATTAATTCAACACCAAACCTCTTTCTTCTTGCTACTAAAACGCACATAAAAGTTGTCACTTTACACTTGAAATAAAAGTCAGCATGTATAACTAACTAATAACATTAACGTTTGATAGTACAGGTTGGGTTGAGGAAGTGGTGAATGATACTAATATTTTTAGTCGAAACTTCTTTTTATTCAGTCGCCATACGTGCCGAGTAGCGACCGCTAATCTTGATTTTTACCCCTTTCTCTGCACCCTACTTCGTGCGACATGTTTTCAATTTTAATTACATTTTCAGAAGAAAAAAATTGTCGTAGAAGGACAAAATAATAATAATAATTATTATTATTATTATTACGATTCCACATTCAGCATATTTCGCTTGACCGCAGAACACCTCGGAGGGGGGACCACCCTGTTTTAGAGGTATCATGACCGAATCGACAGCTGGCTTTTCCGCACACAAAAGGCGTACGTTGCAAATCATTGTCGTGCTAACTATTAACCGAGGGGGCCGCAGATGTTCTTTAGGGGAAAAGGGGGTGAAGCTACAAATGGCTTGCTCCCGAACTTCCAGCAATGCCGAGAGCTAAAGATGCAAGATCCGCGCTTTGATTCTTGCCGTGTGCTCTCTCGTATCGTTTTTGGGAGGGGCACCGAAAAGTTAAGAGCGCTCCCCTACAGGAAAAAAGTTATCATGAGGTTTCTTTAAAATGTTTTTAAAGAATGTTTAAAGCCTATTAATCTACTTGAAAGCACAGAAAGATTATAAGCTAATTTACTTCGAATGTGAAGCCAATTATTTGCCAAACCTTGTATAATTTCATCAAAATGATATTAATAATGCACGGTATTGCTTTAATAAACTAAAACTAGCAATTTTACAGTTTATTACCATAAATTTAGCTACATTATATTATAAAAACAACAGTATAATACTGGAAGCAGAGATTCCAGTTTAAAACTGTAAACTGCACAGTAACAGGCCCGTCATTTAAGGGGGTCAGGGGGGTCAATTGCCCCCCCCCCCTCCCCAGGCTTTGAGAAATCAATGCATTTGCATACAAGTGGGCGTGGTTTTTGCAGTTTTCCAATGAAATTGCACCGTTTTTTCACCCTTTGACTCCCCCCCCCCCTGGAAAAACCTGAAATGACGGCCCTGCACGGTAATAATCTAAAACTAGCAATATTACAGTTTACTACTGTAAAAGTACTATAAAATTAGCTGTATTACACTGTAAAAACAACATTTATTTTTTGCGGTGTATCCTAGAATTAAAAATTCACGAGTCTTATATATTTTCTTACAATGACAGCCGACTGCAATGTTACCCCGACAGCAAACCAACTTAATTTTATTCGAATCTACTTTGTGTGTGCTTCACGAAAGTAAAATTTTTTACTTATGTTACGGAGAAATAAATTAAAAAACAGTTACTGGTGTAGTTAAATTAATTGTGTCCTTTTGGGAGGATCATGGGCCCTCCGTTGCCTTCCTAAAATCTGCACTTGTTCTCTCTGTGTTGTGCCTGTGGTGATTTATTACCATTTCGCAAACGTCGTCGCGCTATAGCGAAAATCCCTAACGATTGTAGAGACCCTAAAGGAGATTCCAAAATACACATGATAAAATGAAAACGAAGTTCGGTGACAATGGGAAAATGCTTATTCGACGGTCCCTCAAACCAGTAAATCGGCACTGTTGTGATTAAAACGGTGGTGCGTTAAAATAAATCAATGCTCTAAATTGAACATTCGACATTCGATTACAAAAATCGAAATGTCTTCAACAGGAAGATAAAATGCGATAAAAAAAAGTCTCTTTAAGTAATGAGATAGCCAAAGTTAGCGACAGAAAGATATCAGCTGATATCGTCCTTTGAGAACGACGTGAAGTTCAAATTTCCGACAAGATAGTAAAAAATAAAAAGCTCTCAAGTCAAGAAGGTGATGTTATCTTTCGTAATTGGTAAAAAAAATCCAAGGTACTGTCTGTGTTTGCGTTTTGTGCGCTTGGCAGCCACGAACGCTTTTTTTAGTATCTCAATGTTGGCAAAAAGAAAAGAACTTTTGCATTACAGTATTTTCGTGCATTTTAGAGTAAGTTAAAAACACACGTCTATTGCAGATATTGGCCAACTGTAGGTTTTTAAGTGGTTGATCTCAAAAAATTAATTTTCGTCCTAAAGCTCACGTTTTTTAACACTGATAAAGGGGTTCCTTGAAACTCCGAAACAAGTATACGAAATATGTTTGCCAATTTGTGCTTGATATATGTTGGTTGCTATTGTTACTTTGTGACACAAAGATATTTATGCATTTCAGGCACGTAATTGTTTAAGTATTTCTTAATTTTACAGATTGGTGCAAAAATATTTGTAGTTCCTCTTTGCTTACCCTCTTTTTCCTTCTGTTTTACCGGGAGAGAGGTTAAAGTTTTTTGGAATATTTTAAATTTATGCAGAGCTCTGTTTAAGATGCATTTAAACAGAGGGGTAAATAACACGCTTATTATCCGACAGTCGCTTTTTTTTTTCTTTCGGTACCTTGATGAAAAACAAAAATCCTTTTCATGAAAATGTCTTCGTCTAAGGTAGGAAAGGTTCAGAAAAACTTTTTTTTCTTGCTCAACCATGCCAAGATTGAAGCAAAAAAATCTACACTGTACGTTTTACTGTCGATACATTTTTGATACAAGAAGGAAATATGTTTAATTGAAAAATAAGTTCATCAAGGTGAGGTTGTAACAGATATTTCTGTAAATTAGAATGTTAGCAGGGCTTCACCAATTACATTTGTTCAAAATGGAGCTTTTTTGACAAGTTCAAGGACGCTCTCTCCCATCTTAGTCCTCAGACATTCAATAGGATTAAAAATTCCATGTTCATATGTTTGTGCAAAATAAAATAAGAAGGAAAGAGTTTTTTTAAGGGAAGGGCTGCTGTTATTCAAGTACATTTTGTAATGTACTTGACAACATAACAACATACATAAGTAGAATTACATTTGTTCAAAATGGAGCTTTTCCGACAAGTTCAAGGACGCTCTCTCCAATCCTAGTGACGACCTAATCAAATCTTCAAGATATTTCAATAGAATTGAAAATTCCATGTACTGATATTTGTGAGTGCTAAATAAAATGAGAAGGAAAGAGTTTATTTTTTAAGGGAAGGGCTGATGTTATTCAAGTACATTTTCTTTCTCCTTCTGACCTTAACCTCGCAAGTTAGAAGCGAAACCGCCATGTCGGGCGGCACTTAAAAAACTTACCATTCCAAAGGATCAAATAACCGCAGATACGCTTTTCAACGGTTGCATCAAAAGACTAGACAAGTCACGAACGCTACGTAATACAGGTACACGAATAACAGCAGTCGGTTAAAAGAGAAAGAGAGAGAGAAAAAAAAGGAACATGAATGAAAAAGGAACATAAGCGGGCAGAAAGTTGTTTCGCAGCTCGACTGCACTGACTTTTGACTTCCTCGCTATCAATAGATGGCTCTAGATTGCCTGCGCTGAATATTAATGAGACATTCTTTTCTCCGTAAAAGGCGATGCGAAACACACAATGAAAAAAGAATAAATATAAATAAAGAATTCACTTCCAAAAAAATATTTTCCTGCTTCCAGGTTTAAAGCTCTTTGTCGCTTCAACACGTTTCTGACACATCCAGTTAAAAAAGTTAAGAGTAACAGTCGAATCCTTTGTCTTCTAATTACCGGGCGATTAAGTTGTTAACATAAAGATGCTATCGATAGCTTTGTCGGAATGGAAAATCTAATCCCATTAGAAACTAATAACCCCAGCTTCGACTGGTTGGATGTTTTTGTCGTTCTTTCTTCTTAATGATTGATTTCTTCTTGTTGTGCGCCTGAAGAAATGAAACAAATCGTTACAGATGTACATTGGCACGATTAAAGCTACCAACTCGAATGAGATGTCTCGGCAAGATGAGAAGCTTGCGGACAATAGTTCCGGAAAACGGTCCCCGAGTCCGTTAATTGTATACAAATTAAAAGGTAATTTCCTTAATGGTTAGATGTACAGATATTGAGATAAGCAGAAATACATCAAGTGCACAAGTGGGCGGGGAAGAACCTAAGGACGGTGTGCAAATGTTTGTGTTCATGAAAATCAATTACAAGTCAAACTGGGAAAATTGATGTCGCCACAATCAACAAAATACGTCTTGAACTGACATGAGGTATTCAGGGGCCGCGCTAAGCGTTCGCCACCTCGCCAAATGCTATAAAATAGAAAATTCGGCGAAAAAAATTCTGATTTGGCTAAAGTATTGGCGAATGGAAAATTGTCAGAAATTTTCACTTGGGGCAAAAATACACTTATTACATTAAAAAAACAAACAATTAAAATTCTTTGATTAAAACTCTCGAAGTTTGGCTAAGACTTTTGAAATTTGGCTTATTTACTGGCTAACAACTTAAAATCCTTAGCGCGGTCTCTGGGTATTGGTGGAAGGTGGATGACGTACTTATTGCACAGAACTCATAGTACGGTAACCGCGGAAAATCCACAAAGTAGATAAAAGCTATGCTAGTTTATACAATAGCTACACAAAATCAATAACAGTGGCACATATATTTAAAATTATAGCTAAAAACAACAACCCTAAATGTAAAAAAATCTGTAAAAACTGAAAAAGGACTACGACACACTCAGACATTTAAAAATATGTATATCATCCTGTTCCTCAAAAAAATTTTAAGAAGTTTGTCGGTGTGAATGAGAGCTGTTTCGTGGCTGATTTCAAAATGGGTGCAAGCTGGGCGAAGTTAAAATATGCATTTTTCTACATTCATTAAGTTATAAGAGCAAAAAAAAAAGTCTGAGAGTCCTGCAGATAATAGGGAATTTACTGTTATGCAATAGACTACATCAGACAAATATATTCCTACATTCAACATCTAATTGTTATAGCATCTTGAGAGGACCGGGTCTATAATAGGCTATAGTATCTTTTCATTCACATTGACACAAAAATAATGAAAAAGCTGGTGTTTTTTCTTTGAATATAAATTTTTATTTTTCAGTGAGCAATCAAGTTTTCTGTTTATTGTTCGTCATATTATTAATTCTGTCGCAATATAACTGTCAAAGAAAAAAGACTCAGGAATTTTCTTTTTGGATTCATTTGCGAAATTTTAGTGCTTATTGACCACTACTCAAAGTAAAACAGTAGTATTATCTTTATTTTTGCTTCGTTCTAGCTTTGTATCTTGCAAAAAAGGATTTCAAATCCCTTGCATGGAAATGGAAATCATGGACTTTTTACGAGTTGCATTCAAACAACATAAATTAAAAAAACTTTGAGATGACCGCACTAAGTTGCGATGGGGGAAACAACTCCCTCTCACCGGAAAGTGACTTCTTATTCGTTTTTAAGTCGAATTCGTACTACAACTTCAGCAAACTGAGAGCAATATCACAAACACAAACAGATGTACATAAATTGCTCGTGACTTCTCTATGCATATTAGTCTCCCTTTCATTTCTAAGCTTCAGTGTACTAACCCGAGGATGCTTTTAAAATTGCGGTATTTTAATGTATTTTTAAAATTTTATTTAAATGAAATATTTTCAAAAGGAAAAACACTAGATCGAGACGTGTGCAATTGTTATCACTTGCAGAAAAAAATTTCGCAATTTGACTATCTACATTTTTGATCCTTTTAAACACTTGGAAAACCTTAAAACACTTTCTTAAACCCAAACAAGAGCCTGTTTTGTTTTTATTTCGGAACATGGTAAACACTTTTTAATGCTCTTGTCTCAGAGTTCATCTTTTAAAGTGATAACGATGTGTTGAAGTGAAGGGCGTGTTTTCAAGGATCGAAAGGAAATATTAAGATACATGGCAGCTTATTTATACAAGATAAACTTACGAAAAAAAAAGTTAGAGTTTCAAAAAAAGATACTGGAATAAAATAAGCTACAAGCATACATTAAAACCTCGATTGTACCTAACTCTTTTGTTCGGAGCCTTGTTTAAAAGACGTCACTTTTCTAGGATATGAGTTTCATTTATTTTATTTTTTATTTAAACGATATCACTTCATGTCCATCGAAAGTGGTCATTTTTACAAAAGGTACCGAATTATTCTTAGCTTTTTATCATTTGTTTCTTCATACAATACAACCTGTACTAAACTGGACTTTAGTACAGGTTTTGCGAATTACGCAAAAAATGTGAAGCCACCACTGGCGGGCGGCTAGATGGCTCTTTCAAAATATTGGCGGTTCTTTCAAAAATATTGTTAAAATGCCATACTTTCACAAAAGAAAAAGAAATGAAAAGAAAAACTTGCAATATTTTTGAACATAAAATTAGTTTTGTTGCTAAAATTCCTCATTTTTAACTCAAACTACAAAAAAAGTCCAGAACTTGCTACTAAAATTATTTCTAAAAGCAATTTGTTTCATGAATATCATGTGTTTATTTGAACAGTCGGTTTGTCAACAAAAAAAGGGAACGAAAAATAATCCGACAGCCAAAAAAATTCGGAATCTTTCACGGAATCGAATAATACCGTCACGTAGCTGTTGACCTTCGAGAACGTCGTAAAAGTTTTATTAGATTTGAGCCCATTCTGGGCCGCCATTGTGACAGTCGAGGCATTCCGAGATGTATTTGCGCATGTTCGCCCCATCAGTCTTGATCCCTTCCGAACGAACCATTTCATGCCATTCCACTGAGAAAGCAGACGATATGAAAAATAAAAGAAAAGAAAAATCAATTTTTCTCACAGGAAAACTGGTGCAAACGACATTTGAGGCATCTTTCGATATTATTCCACATTCCACCATGTGCATAGATATGAGCACTTTGGGCCGAAACTTTTCGTAATTCTCTAATTCAGATACAAAGAGAAAAGGTTAGAAATCTTTAATATTAGGTTGACAAAACCTCAAATATCAAGATTTGGAGTACAAAAGTACTTAAAATTGTCAAAAGCACTTTAACTGTATAATTATTGCTTTTCCCCCTGTGTATTTTATTTCATTTGTTCCATTTTGTGAAAAAAAAAATCATTTATATACAGACAACCGAATGATGGTACTTTGGAGGAGAAGGGGGAGGGGGATTTCCTTTGACAAACTTTTTTCCTCAAACAAGTCTTCAAGAAATTATTCTTGTATGCCTCATTCATTTTTAGAAACAAAATTCTTATTGTTTTAATTTTTACTAGTAAACAGGACTAAGACATTCAAGTAAAGGAGACAACAATACCACAATTTTTAAAACTGTCTGCTCACGAATTTGATCAATTTATCAGTGTCATGGGTTTCCGAGTAGTTGAATTGACCATTATAGAAAGTCCTATCTTATCCTTCGTTAAATAGTAATCCAATTCGCTAACGCTGTCCAGATGAGACAAACATAATGTTTTGGTTAGAGTGCTTCAAATAAACATGAACCTTTAAAATATACTGAGGGAGAACCTAAGTTGGAAGCTCTTCAGATTTGCCATGTATAACCACCAGCAATGTTGCCCAGAACTTCTCAACATGGTACACAAATAAACAGCTAACATAACACAATAAAATAAAAATATTTTCTGTAATAACTATAGAAATACTTGTAGTAGATATTAATTTAACGTAACATGTTGACAAAGTAGATCAGTGATGAAACTCGATAAATTACTGAGTTACAAACTATCAAGAGTTGCAACTATTTTAATAAAGAGCTAATAATAAATTGGCAAGCAACTGATGTGTAATTGAGATGAGTAGTACAGGAAAAAAACAACGTTTAGAACTGTTCACTGTTCAATCTCGAAAATTCTGTCTAAGGGATCAATTTATTTTACAAAAGCTGTTCAATCTTTCCACATTTCCTCCAATCATTAACGGTAGCATAAAGGTACTGAATCAAGTCTTTAAAATGCATAAGCTAAATTACAGATGAATATCAAATATTAGTCTCACAGAAAGTTGCACAAAAAGAAGTTCTAAGTCATAATTTGCAATATTTAACTTAACGAAACGTTATGGCTCCAGTACAAATACTTTTTCTTAGGTACAGAAACAAAATTATTTATCGTGCATTTTATCTTATTTATTCTTTAAAGCTACCACCTAAATTTATTTTTAGTTTCATTAGTTCTGAAGATATGCTTTGAGAATATGATGAGATTTGATTTTGAGAAGTTTCTCAGCCAAATAAATTACTTTTTGCCATGAAGATTCGTAATTTACAGAAACGAGGGTTCAAATCTCCTGTTGCTTCATTGCAAAATACAAAAACCATAATTGCGTACAGTTGGAATGAGAACTTATGAACCAACTGTCAACGTATATTCAGTATCATCTATTTCAACAGTTACAAAGTAGAGAGGTTTTATTGCTTCAGATGACTAAGCTTCTTCTTTCACATTGAAGCTGGAAGAAATAGATGTTGGCAATAAGTGTCATTTATCTACTTCACTTAAGTATCTGGCAAACACCAGTACGCTCAAGACAAGACATCTATTACAATCGAGATGTCATTTGACCTTGAGACAAAGCTGACGCGTAATTTCTGTAACAAATTTCGAGTAAGAAACAAGTTTTAACTGATTCCAAGCAGAAAAGATGTACTATAAAAGTTGCTTCTATGCGTTTTGTCAAAAAAAAAAAACTTAGGAATCACGACAAACTGAACATTTGAAACATCTATTGCTCGTTTGTACAAGGTCACCGTTTACAGGTCACTTTGAAACAAACCAATTAATTGTTACTATGTACTTAATTTTTTAAGATATGTCTTAAGCATCTTCTTAGGCGCGGGTCCAGAGGGCGGGAGGAGTCATGGGGGCCAAGACCCTCACCTAACGACCAAATATAGCTTAAAATGGCATTTTTTAGGACATGTATTTCGAAAAAGCTCTCTCCACACCAATGTTTTCGCACGAAAATTGCACTTGATTCCTCCCTTTCCGAAAATGAGCCCCTTCTAAACTAGGAGCTGGAAAACTTCTTATCTCAGTTACTATGAAAGTTTTTTGACTCTCAAGAAGGTGACTTTGATGACCAATAATATTAAATCTTAGCAAACAAGGAGAAAATGTTGTGTGTAACATTGTCATTTCAGAAAATTTGATTATGACGCTTGGAAATTCAAATTACCTTTTTGAACGAAATTTATGCACTTAATTAAACGATTAGTAAAATTCTTTCACCAAAATATCGGCGTTTTAGTAAAAACTCCACCATTTCTGTGCAAAATTAGAATTTTTAAATGAGTGCGCTCCAGCCCAGAATAATCTACGTTGAAAAAAAAAAAAAAAAAAAGCGAAAAGAATTGAAAAACCGACAAATGCTAAATTGAAACGAAAGTGAAGACTTCTATGAAATGGGAGGTTTCACAGAAAAAAAAATGTCCAGTACGACAGCACTCCAAATAACGAAATAAGCAATAGTATGTATTTTTAAAAGTATTACGATAGGATTCACATCGCTTGAATGTAAAACAACACTAATTAGAAAATCTTTACTATTCAGGAAAAGAACATTAATACTTGTGATTGGCTCATTTACCTCTAAATATTATGAATGTTTTCGTAGATTTCATCCTATTTGACATTAAGTGGCTCTTAAATTTTCAAGTTCTTAACAAACAAAAAACGCTTGTATGTCATTAATTCGTGTTTTTTTTTTTTTTTTTTTGTTCAATACAAAAAAATTCAAAGTACCGTCTGTTATCAATAATACATGACGGATAATAGAGTTATTTTCTCAAAAAAAAAAAAAAAAAAAAAAGCCTAATGCGTGCTTACTGTAACATTTGTACAAACGTTTATAATACGTTTTTTTTCCCCCAATCATCCCTATTTTTTCAGAGAAAATCCCGATGGAAAGTAGCGAACAAAATAAAGAGTCTTTCAAGCATGTCTCGCTTCCATTAAAAAAGAGTTCTGTTTGTGACCAGTAAATCTGTACACAGCTGCATGGCTCATTTCACTCCGTTACGATACTGTTTTCAAGTGCGCTGGGAACTGTTACGAAGTTGATGATACTTAGTAGCAAGAAAGGGATGTCGCTTTCTCGCTACATCGATGTCATTGTCATTCAAGCTATCGTGCAATACTATATTGTCATTTTTTAAATAGAACGTACTAAATGCAATTAAAGAAAGAAACGTTTAAAACGGTCCTGTTTCAATAGTTCTCAAAACCAGTTTGTTCAATAGTTTTACTGCTACTAATCCAGGTGTACCCAAACCTTTTAAACATTGTGACCTGCTTTCAGAAATTCAAAACAAAGCAAAGCTTTTTAGAATATAAATAAAAAGTTTTATTATAGTTTAATATAAACAAATAATTTTAGATTGTAGTTTCAAAACAATTCTCTAACTACAAAACTAAACAGATCAATTTGTTGCAGTTTCACGACACGCTTAAAAACCCGATTCAAAAGCCACCGTTTGGTAAATGCCGACACAGCCTATCTTTTTCATCTGAAAATGGTTTTATAAATAATTATAAGCATTCAGATGTTTTCCAAAGAATTCACAGGTATTTGATAAATAACCTGTTGTTCATGTTATTACAGCTTATTTTAAGATCCATTTTAAGCTTTTCAAAGTATTTTTTCTTGAAACCTCTTTGATAAAAATATATAATTTCATACGCATAATATCTTTCTTTAATTTGGGGTTTATAAATGCCATGAACAATTTTAATTCTTTAGATTTCACAAAATACACTATCAACACCGTAATCAAAATAATTGATAGTAGCCAAGAGAATCATTATCAGTCAAAAACAAAATTGAATTAAAGTTAAAAATAAGTACAAAACTTCGCTTTTTATTTCGACGAAGGCTATTTCCATGGGCGTTACTCCCAAGAAGCCAAACCTGATCAAAAGCCTACCCTTCTTCTATCTATAAAAACTAAGTTCAAGCTCCCCGCATATGTATTACAACACCTTGACTGTTTTATCAGTAAGTTTCTTAAGAGACTTTCAAATTGCAGAGGTATCATAAAACACGTTCCAAGATAAAGCTTCGTTATCCAAAAAGGAGCGGCGCCTCCATTTTCCTCTACTCGACAGCTTTAATCAAAATTTATACCTTTCAAGAGATGAATGTTCTGTATTTTAGACGATTATGATTCGATTACCATGCTTAATTTTAATGCTTTATTCTTTTCTGCAATTTTGTGCTGAAAAAGCTGATTGTTATTCACTCATTTACAATATAATTTATTTGGGAGTGTGTCTTTGTGGAATATCTAAGGCGTGTAGGTGATGACCTTTTATATGATATGTGAGCTAGTACTTTCAACCAGAAGAAATCTATGAGGTAAAGATTTATTTTACAGGACATGTGTTTAGTTTAATGGGAAGATCTGCAACAGGAGAAATTCATGCTAGCTTACATGGACAGAAATAATTCATGCTGTGCTTGAAGACAGATCTAAGGGCATTTGAGTTTTTGAGAGAGAAAAAACAAAGGGGGTAAGTATGAGGTGTGCAAAAGATTGTTTTACACAATACAGGACATACAAAAAAAAAACTTAATTATGTTTTAGGACAAAACCTTCAATACTTTCGGGGAAAAGTTATGATCCAAAATTTGGGTGAAAACCCTTAACGTTGGGGAATTTGAGCCACACAAATTTCTTTGTGTGTGGCTCAAACATTTCTTTGTGTGTATGTGTAAAGGAGGGTAGTGTAATCCATGACAGCTGAACGTTTATCCTTATTTAACAGGATGTAGTAGAGCTACATGGATAAGAAATTATTTCTACAGCACAAAAACTGGTATTTTTCTTTATTTTAAGTTAAACGGCGAAATTTTAGTATTCTGACTTAAGCCCTTTTCGAAATTTGTAATTCAATTATTTTCAGATGATGGAACATCCTTTACACTTTATTTACGTCATTAAGTACATTAATTTCATTATTTTTTTAAATGCTTAACAATGCTAAACAACGTACTCAAAAGTTAATATTAAGCAATATAATGCTAAATAATTTCTAAAAATAATCATCTACATTATTTTAATTATATTAGAAATCATTGACGGAAAATTCCCTATTTTTAGAACCACATTTTTATGCGGATAAATATAATGGTAAAAAAATTCAATTGAAACTATTAAATAAAACTAATACATGTAGCAACTGTATTTAAAAAGATTTTTATGCCATCAAACTGAAATATATTTCTCATTACATAATCGAGATGCCTCAAGAGTTTTAAAAAAATCTATCCAAACATCCCAAACATCCAACAAGCGTAACATATACAGTCGACGCTCGTTGTAACGACCACACGTTATAAAGACCATCCTAATATAACGAAAAGTGAGAAAACCCCCAACTGTATCCCAATATACTCTATGTTCTACCTCTTATAGCGACCACTCGTTATAAAGATCGTTTTCTGTAGGACGGAGACGGTCGTTATATCGAGCGTCGACTGTATCTTTTAAAATATTTATGAGCAAGAAAAGTGAAAATGTAGTCATCTATCTCACAGAGAAAGGAAAGAAAATTGAAAAGTGAGATAACTGGTAAATCGAAAATTGAATAATGCAACCGCATGACAGCAAGAAGAAGATTAACCCAGTTGTTCTCGCATCTGATCTCCGGTAGCATCAGTCATTCGACCATCACGAAAGGTTAACCACAACAAAAGTGCGCAAACGAGGTTCCACAAATAAAACAAGCAAAAAGACAAGGATCAATTTTTTTTCGACCGACTTGACACATTACCGTATCTGTGACTTGATGCTTCAACACGAATCACTCGACCCAATCATGAATCAAGTAAGAACTGAATTACGATGAGACATTACAGAAATTGAATTTGCGCCAAGTCTTTTAGACTTGCTCAACTCGAAAACGACCGGTTTATTCAATTACATGGAAATTGATGTTTCATTACGTGTAAAATAAGCACTAGCACTAGGAAACAATAATCACTACAGACTCAACCATAAAATGAATAAGAACTGAATTACGCATGATTGAAGTTCAATTTGCACCTAACCTATCAGATTTGATCAACTCGAAAACAATCGATATATTCAAACACGAAAATTGAAGCTTCATTATGTTAAAATTATCACAAGATAATAGAAATCCTTGCAAAGTAAAATGTTTTAAAGTGAACTGATGATAACAATGGTAACAGTAATTCATCGTCTAAAAAACATTTAACGTTGAATTGGACTGTTAAAAATCGTTATTTTCTTTTTGTTGCCGTATTAAATACAGTCAACAATCCAGCTGAATACAGTCAACAATGGTTACGACCAAGGCTGCGGAGCCAGAAGGAAGATGAACGACTCCGACTCCGGGAACTTAAGAAACTCCGACTCCTTCACTCGAAAACTAGTCCGACTCCGACTCCACAGTTATTATGGAAGATTGAGGACTCGGAGGGGAAATGAAAGACTACTACTATCGGAATTTAAAAATCTTCGACTCACAACTATGACTCCACAACCCTGGTTCTTGCCAAATCTACGTCAAATCACTCTGCAATATGCTATGTTGATTTCAAAACGAACGAAGACAAGAGATTTGTTTGTAACTTCATTTACAGTTAATTGTTACTACCCTCCTTCCTTGTAAATAGTACAATAGCTTAATATCTTTACAATTAATATGCCGTTATAATTGGTGCAATTGAACAATTGTGCATTAAAAAAAAAAGTTATTATTGGAAAACTGCAAAAAATAATTTGGTATTTAATGTATATGCATGACATAACTGGTCCCCGCACATCTTCAAAATTACCGGACAATTTATCATTCACGCTCATTTTCTTCAAGAAAATTACAGAGCACTTGAAAATACTACACAGACAATTTTAAAATGAAAAGATAAACTATAAGTAAGACAGAGTAATATCTATCGTTGATAAATATCATTCTATGTTACTTGATGTTGTACCATTATGTAATTTTCGTCATTCGGATCGATAAATGACGTTTAGTTTAATTTTTAAAAATGTTATAAACCTTCAATGATAAATCACATATAATGATAAAATATCATTAATAATAACAAAACAGTCTTCAAGGCGTAATACAGCTTCTAAAAAATGTCATGTTGGACATTTTTTTCTTGTTTTTTCTGAGCGAAAGCAAACACGAGCAACCGCTCTTTCTTAATTGATACCCTCACGTGCGAAGAAGATGACCTAGAATAGTGCAATCAATCAATCATTCCTACTTCACTTCGTTTTATTTTTAAGATGGTGGAGATGTTTTGGGCAAAGATATCTCCGTTTGCGATGCGTTTTGTCCCGATTCCCATTGGCAGTTTCTTCGCATGGATGAAAACAAACGTGTTGAAATTTTGATAATGATGCGATAGATTCACTCCCGAAATTCACACGCTGCACGTTTATAGATCACGAACGAGTGTAAACATTCCATGAATTTCAAAAAAAAAGGGGGAGCAACTTGTAAAACATCGTTACCTTTTAACTCTTGAGGAAAATAAATATGTCTGTTTCTATTTATTTATTCTGTTATCATCATTTTTAATCTTGAAATAACGCACTTTGTTTTACTGTATCTTTGATTTTACAGTCAAAGAAATGAGACTCAGAAATATTACAAGGGACCTCTCCGCACCGCCACCAACCCAAAAGTTACATTATTCAAGACTTTCACCCATTAATGCTGACTTTTTTTTTTTCTCCAAAAATATTATGTACACTGGTACGACTACAGAACACACTTTACAATAGTTATGTGCTGCAATCTGTTAATGAAGAATTGAAACAATACCAAAGTAATAATTAAACACTATTATTTAGTTGAAATGTTCATTCGGCGCATCCTCTAAAATACTACACAAATACATCCCTCCCCCCTGAATGAGATTTGCGAATTACCTGTTGATCTGCCTCCCATTGACCGTTAAAAGTTTAATTTTAAACACTGCAAAGCACTAGCAGTCGTCAAAGACAAATCGAACAATGAGCAAATCCCTAAAAAGTTTCAACACTCAATAAAGAACAGAAGGAAAACGACAAATTATGTTTCCACTCGCCACATCTGTTACATAATTCAGAAATCTTTTGCGCATTAATTGCCATAAACTGCAGATCTGAGTAGAAGTTGAACTTCTAAAATGTGACATTATTTGCATGATAATTATACATACCTATACGCACCATGCACAAAAACATGGAAACAATTCTTTTTCTTCTTTTAAGACCTAAAGCAATTTCATCAAAAATTTTCAGACAATAGCTGAGGAATAGAAATATTTCTTCGCAACCTTCAGATTTGCCTAGAAAGTCAAAAAGGAAGGCGGCTGTAATCCAAGTTTTATGCTTTTATTATGCATCAGAATTCGTTTCTAACAAAGAAAAATGTTTCTACGTTCTTTTTACATGTTTTGAAATTGGATGCATTGTCTTATATCACAAATTTTCGCTACGGTTACGGACATTACTTAGCACATAATCTTTTGCAGGTTACGAGCGATTTTTGTTCATGAATTATTCAACTCATTTTCTTTCTACGCGGCAAACGATTCTGTTTTCAGATGCTTTTAAATGAAAGAACTATGTCAACTAGAAAAGTAAAACTACGTTTTTTTTATATCATTATTAAGATGTAAAATGCTTTTTGATGTTATTAAAGGTCTAAGATTCAGTTTGAATAAGTGAAAAATACGAAAACAGGAAAGACCAAAATAGTAATCAAATCCATTAAAAAAAAAACTTCCTGAGGATGAAATGGTAGATGACAAAGAAAGAATAGAAGGCGTACCATTTTGTTCTTAATGCATAGAATGTCTGACACGAAAAATATGAAAAAAAAAATAATACTAACAATAATATTGTAGATTTAAAACTATAGCCCTTGTTTTCCTTTTTGTTTTTTTAATATAAAGTGTCAAACATTCTAAATTCTGCTAAAAATCAAAATCATATACAGTTCGCGTACCCCTGGAACCGATTTCATCCTTTTATGGAATTGACGGCTATTATTAGGTTTGTCAGATTTCTGATAAGTTCAACCGGGATGCCGGAGTTGTAAACACTGCTTTTGAGTTAAGAATATGGAAAAACCGATGTTTCAAAGAAAAGAGCTTCAAATTCGGACCACTACTCTTCTTTAAAAAAAAATTGTCGTCTACAATGCAAAAGAAAAGGGTGTATAGTTGATTACCTTTGTTTTTCTATATTTAAGAATCAGAAAATGAACATATATTGAGGAATTTCATGTTCATGTGGTTATGATTAAGGGCTGTCCATCTCTGCTCTACTAGTTTTTTAACGAGTTTTAAAAGTTATAGACATAGAAAATACTGCTCAACTACTAAAATGATACGTACTAAGTTTCAGTATATATAATTATGTGTTGCTTTTTTTTTAGAAATATGCGGCCAGATAATGTAAAGCAAATATAAAAACGGGTGGTCCTACTTTGAAATCCATAAGTGTCCGACTTCAAGCAAATGCATTGGATAACATAGTTCATTCAGTTATAAATTGGTACAAACGGTTTTCAAAATGCATAATCAACTATTTCCTTTCCTTAACTACAAATTGGTAAATGTATTCTGGCTACTGCTGAAAACTAACGTAGACTATTGAGAGTCAATGAACTAAATTTCAACACACAGACCTCGAAGAAATGAAGAATTTAGCAACAACGAAAAAAGATGCTTAGATTAAAACTGCATGGAAAAACTATTATTTTTAAGCAACAAAAACGTAATTACCGCACATATTCTAATTTTCTCTCTGAAACTGCTCGTATCCTTTAATCACCGTAATTAAACTTCGTACTAATTGCTTGCTTGGATGGCGTTCAAATTATCTTTCAAGCAAGAAAACCCAAATTAAATAAAAATTCCTAACTGGTTCGATTACGCGGGTTTGTTTATCTGTACAACTCCCGTAGCAAGCACTGGCTCAATTAACAGATTATTTGATGAATAAGAGGCCATTTAATAAAACCCATTAATGAAAATTATATTAGATGTAATTTATCATTTTCCATCCAGTCAAACGTTTCACTTTCAGCTGACTCTCTTCAAGTGTGCCCTTCGAAGTAACATAACATGCTTTTAGAATGGGCTATCTAATTTTACAAAAAATTCGCGATGAACGGCAAAATATTTCACCAAACTATGGACCATGAAATATGGGCAGGGGTTGTCAATTTTTATACAGTTAAGAGTAGTTTTTCTTTTTCATACGCATCGCCAATGTGAGAAAAAAATAATACCAAGATGAGCAATGTTTTGCTAAAACTCCAAGGCGCTGTTGTTATCAAAAAATAAAAGTAGCTTCATCTGATAAAGTTACTAAATATTTTATAAAGAATTTCAACAGTTTTGAGTCTATAAATGCTGACACATTTTATCCGACCGGAAGCATTGTAGTCAAAAGGATTAATGTTTATAAAAATTCAAAAAAATTCGGTTCGCAAATCATTGCAGCAATTAAGTAAGATATTGTTTTTCATTAGAAACAGTGTTATGTGTTCCAAAATAAAACAATAAAATAGCTAAATGTCTCAGGACAGTGGTGTCAAACCTACGGCCCGAGAAGCTGATCCGTGTAGCCCGTTGTTTTAATTAATTATACAAATCGAAAAGCACGATAAATGACAATTTTACAGATTTGGAGCCAGATATTCAGAAATTGTTTTCTGAAAAACAGATGCATTTACTAAAAACAAGCATCGTATAATAACAACAGTTATTGGCTTTCAGTTTTCTTTCCTTTCCCACTTTCCCACGCTATTTAGATTTTTTTTTTTTTTTTTTAATATTTTGAAATTTTCTAAGCATTCTATCTGCCGATATTAATTTTAATATGATGTGCGGCCCTCCTGCAGAAAGAGGTTGGACACCACTGTACAAAAACACGATAGCATAAAGTGGCTCCCAAAAAAGGCTCCCCCAACCCAGGGCCGTAACCAGGCCTTAGTTTCGGGAGGGTTTTACCAAACCTATTTCTCGGGAAATCTATAAAGTCAGTAAAATTTGATTTCATGTTGTATATTCTGTTGATTTTTGTTACAATAAATGTTAAAAGGGTGTTACTATGAAAAATGTAAAATGGAAAAGACTCATATTTTCAATGAAGAAAAAAAAATCTGAGTTGATGAGTTTTTTCATATACGCGCATTCAAAGGAGTACTTTCGAAATTTCTATCGTACGGACACTTGTAAGATGTGTTAAACGTAGAGTTTGGTACTCACGAATTTGAAGAATTTTGGTGTTTTTTTTTTTTTTTTTTTTTTTGTGGTATTAAAAATTTGAAGATGTATTGTTAAGAAATTATGATTGCAATAACTACGATAAAAATATATACTGCAGAAAAAACCCTTAATTTTGTACAATAAGTCAGTAACGATAATTTTATTTTTCAAATGTAGTTTCAAATTAAATAAGAAAATTAAAATGAAATAGCATTAATATTTTTTTTTCAGTGAGAAACTACGAAAAGCTATTTAGTAATAGTTTTGAAAAATTTCGGTGGGGTTTTAAACCCTAAAAATCCACCCCTTAAATACCGCCCTGCCCCAACCTCAACAGCTTCCATCTTAAAGTTCGGATTTCTCAAACCTTGGTATTGAACTGCACTATTCTCCCAACCAAAAAAAAAAAAAAAAAAAGAATGAAAAAAAGGAAGGAAAAAAATTAACGCATATGGGTCGACAATTGACATATTTTTTGTTCCTTCTCAGAAACCTGTTTTCTGGGCTTCTTTCAACAGGAAATTAGTTTCGGAAGGTATTTTTTCTAAATTACCGTTGTTCTCTCTGTTAAATGATGATGAAACGGCAATCTTCGAATAGTGGGTGGATGCTAGATAATTTTCAGCGAACGTATGCGGTACGAATCTTTGGAGGGGGGAAAAAGCAAAAAAAGGCAAACGAATTGAGGAGATCATCGAATAAACGAGTATTCTTTCAAAGGGATAATCTACAAAAAAAAAAAAAAAATATCTTCCATGCCATGATGCTTTCTGATTTCTGCGAAATTTATGAGCGACCGTAAGTGTTTATTTCCTCTCTAATAATACAGATTATGAAAGGATTTTGGTCGAACCAAAAGAAGCAAAATTTTAAATAGATGAGACTAAAAATTGAATTGATTTTTCAGAAATTGGAACATATTTCTCTCTTTTTCTCTCATCGATCCATTCTTTTGCATTGAAGAACTCAGCTGTAACTCAGAAAAAGGTGTACGAATTTTTTATTTTAAATGTGTGCCTTATTTCACTTAATTTTGCTCAAAAGAATTTTTATTACATTTCTTTAAAACATTGTCTCAGCCATCTTAAGAGCATTATCACTTCAATGAGGTTCTCATACATACATTGTTCAAATTACGGTAGGGAGCTCTATTTAGTTAGTTGTCACATGTATTAATAATAATAATAATAAAGAGGCAATTATTCTCGAGGAACTCGCGTGTCTCTTTTTCTTTTTTTTTTTTTTTTTTTCAAAAGACAATTCACTTTACGTGAAGATTCTACCAATATTCTCTCAAATTTTTTTAACGATTTGTAAGTTCTTTTTAGTTTTACGGTGGCAATATGCAAGTTTTACAGGACTATTTTCTCCCATATTATGAATTAACTCAACCTGAACCACACAAACAATCTGTTCATAATTGTACGTTTAATCTGCGAAATGAGACGACTATTACAAAAGAGCTTGGTTGGATTGTAAGTATTCTGCTGCTAATTCAACGACTAAAGTGCTTCCCTACTAATTATGTTTTAATGCTAGTTTTCAGAAGAAACCAATAATGGGAAATTCCACAGAAAAGCAGACATTTTGTTTTGCACGAGACTCAAGACAGTTCTACATTTTATTTTAAAATTAAAATATAAAAATGTAATGAACTATTTTTTTAACCTAAGGAATCACGCATACAAATGTCATTTTTAGGCAAAAAAAAAAAAAAGAGTACAACACCTTTTGAAATGAAATATACAGCTGTCAGGTGTAGGACAAGTTATCTACTTTTCCGCGGAATAGCTCTGCTTAGTTTTAAATATAATGCTACGCAATCTTTACGGAGTAAAATTTCCCTAAACCCAATTAAAGAAATTACTGCCATACATAAGAAATAAAAGTGCTGAGAATTTTATAGTTTGCAAACAAATTTGCTTAGCAAACGATTTTTAGATTGCACCGGAGGCAGATGTTTCTTGCGCAACGAATAGAAGGCTGAAAAAAAGTGTTCTACTTCAAGAAGGTTAAATTTCTCGAAAATAAAAATGGGAACAAAAAATGTTGGAATACTGAGTTGAGCAAGGTGGTAAAGGGTTGTAAAACAAAGAATTCAGTTCTAGGGGGAGGGAGGACAAAGAAAGGTAGGCCAGGAGAAGGGAGAAAAAACTTCACTTCATCCTGTTGGGAACCGGTTTAGAGAAATCTGAAACTTTCCCCCATTGACCCCCGAGTTCAAACAATTCGGAACGGGTTCTTCCTACAGAATAGTGCTACACAAAAAATGGCGTAAGAGAAGATATTCCATGTAAAAAAGTGATTCTTTCAAAAGAACTTTTAACATAGTTTAAGTTCTTTTTGAGTTTATATTTTTATGAAGAACGAATGTATTTCCTACCTGCTAGAAGGAAACCTGTTACGTTGTATATACATCCAACTTGAATCTTGGCTTTTGGCAAAAGCACATTAGTTTCTTACACAAATGGAAGCAAAGCAGACGTTCACTCCCCACCCCACCCCAAATATGTCACTTAAACTAGTCATTAATCCAGTACTTTTATTCCTTTTCGTTTAAAAAAACCTTCAGCACTCAGATGGTAAGTTGTCTTTAAAAATGCATTGTAGTCCTCTACTTTACACCAAGGTAAGGAGTAATTTCTACTAAAATTCACAGTTTTGTTTTATTTGACATTACATTATTTGGAATTCCATTACAACATTTCCGTTACAACGAACACAATTTGCTGCCCCTTGAAGTGCGTTGTTATGGGAATTGACTGTAACACTCAGCTCACCAGTGAGGACAAAATGTCCGATGAGCTAGAATCAAGGTTGAGGAGTCGGAGTCATGGAGTTGAACATTTTGGGACATATGGGACGGTTTTCGACTCTCCGACTCCTTCCGAAGTCTTTAAAATTCCAAAAGTCAGAGAAATTCATTTTCCCTTCAATGCTGTTCCCGCAATTGTTGCTGAGCCTAAGTCGAAAGCTCTAAAATTCAAAGTTCGTCTTTCACCCTTCGACTCTTCAGTCCTGTCTAGGATAGGGACGCCCGATGGCAGGTCATGAAAGTTCGCTGTGACCACCCCAAGATTTTTTTATTTGACTAATTTTGTCAGACGATTCGACAAATTGTAAGGCAACATTGTTTTTTTTCAATGCCTAATGTCTCTTTTTATATTCAGGTATGTGTGCATTCTCATATTTTATTATTCGGTAAAATTCGGAGCTTAATTCGGTAAACTAAGAAATCCCCCCTCTCCCAAAAATTTACGTTCGGGCACCTCTGGGTTAAGATCAGGTTATATGAGCTTTTCCCGAGTCTGTAAATAGTGTTACTTACAGACTCAATGAAATAATGTTGGGGATACCCTGCACTTCGCAGTTGGACACCTCACCACCAACTGTTTACAGTCGGCACCCACTTTAAGAGCATTACCATGAACTAAGGGCTTAAAATATTGTCTCTGTCAGGGGCATTTGATTTTTATGATTATCTGCATATTGCCTGTGGCGTTTCTCACAAGCTTAATTATCCCAGACTATAGCTGACACAGTACGATCTACAGCCAATTAGGCCTTATTTATGAAACTGAGTTATTAGTCTGCCTCTTTGACAGCTTGTTTACCGGCGGTTGTAATTAAATGTTACGATCGTTACTGGTGATTGCTTCTCGTTCAGTACAAAGAAAATGTAACTATGTTTCGAGATGGAGGAAAAAATATTTCAGTTAGCAAGCATTTTTAAAAACGAAACAGAAAAATCATTAGGTTAAAGTAGGTGAGATGAGTCCGTCTGTTTGAAAGTAGATATGTAATTTAATTGAAAACCATTATTTATAGGTGTAAAGCCTGTCGGGTTATTTGGGGATAAAAATGATCCATTTTGAACTTCCAAAATCCTGTAATAAATTAACTATAAAACTTTTTTTTTTCTAGCTTAGCATTGTTATTTTCTAGAATAGTTTTCTACAAATTAAATGCATGCAGATCCGTTTGCACAAAAAAGGCGAGCTTAAACTTCACCATACATAAACTACCATATGGATGAGAGAAAAATTGCTTTGATAAAAATAAAAACAAGATATATTTCATATCACTGTAATAGGGTAGTTGTGACCTATTAAAAATCCCCATTTTGATCATTAAATATTGTTACTTGACCCTCAAAACTCCAAAATTCACCACTGCCGTATTTTAAAACACAACGATTGATTTTTAATGAATTTTTAAAAATCCGAAGCGCAAAAGCGCGCTTTTTTGATACGTCACGAGTTACGTCACTCGGCCTCAATCCTCAGCTCTACGCGACGGTCCCGTGTTATCGCTACGGACATTTTGAGCGCGTAGTTATTTTTAATTTTTAGATATTTAATAATCCTTTTGATGCATGATGGAGACAGGATACGTCAAAGGACAGTCCAACAATCTCCCTCAAGTGACATCAATGATGGTTTTTGCCTATTTTCGAGAGGACGAGCGATTTAAATCTTCCAAAATCACGAGGAGTTAATACTCTTCAAGTGCGTCTTCAACGTAGCCAAGCGTTTCCCTCGCTTCTCCCGGTCGGCTGAGGCGCGGCGGAAGTACCGATGACGTTTCTTCCGCAGCCGAGTGACGTCACATTTTCTTGAACTTTAAAAATTATTTTAAAAAAAACTACTTATCGTATCGCAAAAATTTTTTCACCGATGATGTTCACACATGTTACTCTATCATATAAAAATAAAATTGAAAAATCGAAAACTACCCTATTGGAAATATGGAAGAGGAAAAAAAAGTTTTTTCAGTAGAGCTGAAGACTTTTCAAAAAATCTGATGTGATGGACAAGTGCTGTTCGTAGTTTATACCAATACAAGCGAAAGAACCTTTATCACATGTTATGAAACAAATTTTTATTCTCGCGGACCTAAAAGAAAGAACGAAACCGGTTACAATTGCATCATTGCAGAAACAAACATATCAAGCTTATTTGAATGCAAAAAGTAACATAGGTTTTACTATGAAAGCATCATAAATTGTCACACCTTAAGTTGGCCCGTTACCCGCGGCGAAAAATATGAAAATGGCGCTAAAAATACAGAGCACAGAGGCACTTTTAGGCAGGAAGTGAAACTCAAAAGTATAAGTCAACACCTGAATATATGTCACTGACAGGGAGGGAAGATTGAACCGGGTCCTTTCCCGTCGTCAACACCCTGCTAGGAAGAGGGCCTCAAGACCGATAAATTTTCACACTAGACACTCCCTGCCATTATTCTGTGTTAAATCTTTAGTGTTTGACACAAGAAACGACAGAAAATTATGTCAGAACATTCCAGTGACCGTGAAATGGTATTCCAAAAATTCCAATTTTATCAAACCATTTCTTGAGAGGTTTCAATCCATGCATCAAAAGATGGAAACGCAAAAAGTAAAAGGCTTTTCAGTCTAGTTAAAATGCTTTCATGGTCAACGCGTTCTGGATTGCATGCTATATGCATTTATTTTACAAGCAGATTTTTCTTTTTTTATTTGAAAAATAATGATAAATATTATTCATAAGCTATTTAACAAACGCGCATTTTAAAGCAGAAAAAAAGGAAACCTTTTCAAAAGTTTTGCAAAATTATATGTCATGGGTTGTGGAAGAAAACTACATATTAAATAAGTTTTATTTTTAGAAATTCGTTTGGACAGGAGATGTATGTTTCCCTACTAGATAACTAGCTAAACTAGTTCCATTTACCAAGAATATTTTTTCGCCGAAGAGCAACTTTTTTTAGATGCAAATTGCTTATTTCAAGAGGCCATGACTTTCGAAATGCGCACTGTCAGGATATTAAGTCATATGATTGTGTTTACATGAAACCTGTTAGTTCAATAAATGAGAATTTTCGTTCTTTTGCATTGCGGAAAGGTTTAGTGTTTGAAACGTTACTGCGATAATTATTTCGTAAGTTATGAACAAGGAACAAGAGACGAATAAGCAATTTAAACAAGCGTATGAAACTTGAGTTTAAAATAAAGATAACAAGAAAGCAATGATGCTCGTCATCAGTTGAGAATTCGATATTCAGCATAAAAATTCAACGATGTTACTGAAAACTAAACCTATTTTCAATTTCAGCTTTTCTCCCAGCACTTTTCGTTGTTTTCTCAAGCACACTTGTAACTCTGAAGTTCATAGAATGTTTTCCTTACACTTGTGTTTGTTTTTTAGCTATTTTTCCCATTTAATACCCAGGGCCCGATTAAGATATAACGAGGCCCTAAGCCAAATTTTGCGGCCCCCTGTACTGAGGCTTTACAATTTTAGACATGGACTAAAACAAATTTAGGCATTGACTACAGCAATTTTAGCCATTTGAGGGCCCCTAATTTATGGGGGTCCTAGACCGCAGCCTACTTGGCCTATTCAGTAATCAGGCCCTGTTCATACCTCGTCCTTTCTCCCCAGACTTGTAAAACGCGGTTAATTTCCAGGCCCACCTTTCCTGTTGCAGAGTTGAGGAGAAGACACGATGCAACCCCCCACCCCCCATACACACAAACAAACTTTTTTTTCAGTATTATTTGAGGTTTTTATGCTTCCTTTTTGTTTTCCTAAGTGTTTTCTAGATGGTATATGTTTTCCAGATTTCTAGAATTACTTAATAAACTTTTCCATTTGATAATCTTGATGCAGAAAATGGAACTACCAAACGACGCGTTTCTCTATTACATTTTAAAGTACTGCAGACGAATGACGTCATCAACTAATGATTTTCGAACATGTTCGCTGTAAATTCGTAAAAGATAAAGACTGTTCTCCATATATATTCCGTGTACCCTTATCATTACCCAGATAAGCATCCAGAGTTGGAAAGCATCCCTTAGCAGTTTAATGAAGAGAACTAACTCCGTGATTCGAACCGCCCTCTTTGGGCTCAATTACAACCATCAGAATTCTTAATCGTCTTTTCTGGCCTTATTTCGCGTCTCTGACAACCTTGCAGTAAATCACAGACCTCGAGGCCGCTTTTTGGAAAGAGTGAGAAGGAGTTAACAGAGGATTCGCTCAGAAGGCCAAGGATTCGTGGCCAGGGAAGAGATAAATGACAGCAAATAGAGAGAGATTGGATAGGAAAACAAGGCACCCGCTCTATTAAATGGATTTAATAGAGCAAGTCATGAAATCGGTTTTTTTTTTCCCAACCACAAATTTTACCCCTCTCGCCAGATTCATTGTTTTCTTCCGTGATGGCTGCAGTTAAAGAGCAACTGCAGACAAATTTGTTTTTCACCAAAGTTTACTCAAACAGTTTTCAAACGTTACAAGTATGAAACTTTATCTTTTTTGGATGCGAGTACTTTTGCTTTTAAAACGTTGGCGTTTTAAACAAGTATCATAGCCATCAGAAAAAATTTCGGAGAGAGATATATAGTAGGAGGCAGATTTACAATGTCGCAATTGCGAGGAGGGCCTCCATAACCACAGACTCCGAAGAGGATTCAAAAATGCACCCAAAAAGTGTTTTGAATAGTTCAGTCATGGACAAAAGAGTCCCCAAAACATACACTGCGTCGGGCACCTAAACCTATAAATCCACTATTGCATATGATTAAATTTCACAACTGTTTGTAGTCAAAAAAAGAAAGAAAAATTCAAGAATTTCGTTGGGAGTTATATCCCAAAATCATACCCTCTGGGTACGCCACTGAATTAAACGGATATAATAAAGCAAGTCATGAAATTGTTTCAAACCTTGATAGGAAAAATTTAGTTCGTATTGTTGAGTGGAAGCATTTTAGGCGAAAATCATATGTATATTATATGCATTTAATAGAATAAATCATATGTTTACTACTGTCTTTTTTCACTTCTTTCACTAATTATTAGCTGCTTTATTTATTTATTATATAATCTGTTTGTAAACTTACTATCAGTTTTATAAAATTCGACAAGGAAAGTATGATACGACCACTTGAGTGAAAACATTTCTAGTTAAAAACGTACAGAATGACAAAGTTCAGTTGACATTTGAAAATGTGATGTTTCACAGAACATAACATGCCATTGAAGTTTCACTAGAGCTTAAAAATAAGTGAAAAACGAACAACCACCGGATTACGTTTCATAAGATGGAAAAAAAAAAGAAAGAAATAAAAGAAACTAATTGACATAAAAATGTTCACCATAAAAGCAATCTTCTTCCCAGCAGACGAGTAACATTTATCAACAATATCTGTCGGCCAAGTCCAGATAGAGGAAGAAAATTTCAGTGCAACAGGGCACTGATAGTATCCTCAGGACTGAACAGAAATTGCCATGGGTATCCTTCTGTATCTTTAACAAGATTGAACTATCAAAGAACACTCATACAAGATTTTTTAAAGAATTTAATAAACTACATGTTGCTACAAGCATGCGGGTCAGTTGTTATTTTTTGTACTTTACTCTATAGTGATTGAACTTATTTAATGTAAAGACTTTTCGACTACTAAGTTTTATTAGAATAAATGGATGAGCAGAATTAATTAACTCGTCCTAAAAGCTTTTGTGTGTCTAACTCCACAGTCCTTATATAGGCTTTACATCACGCTATGAAGTCAACCATAATCTGCAAACTAAGAAAACGAGAGCTATTAGCAAGAGTTCCAATTCAATCTTTTTCAATTCAGCCCTTTTTTGTAGTTAATCCACCTATTTTAGAGATAGCAAAAACTGAAAATTAGTAACTTCTCTGATAAAATGGGACAGTTTCCAAAAAGCGTGCATTGAATAGGAAAAATATTTGTGAACTAAAATTCATGCATCGTATTAGAACACCGACAGAAAATTCAACAAATAGAAAACTGCCCTAAGTTGGGTGATTGTTTAAAAAATTTTATTCTATTACTTTTGTACTAAATTATGAATAAAAAACAAATATCAAGTTTTATTTATTCTAAGCATGCAAATACTAATCAATCGTCATATTTTCAAATTGCTTTTAAAATATAACTACAGTGAAGCACCGTTTATACGTTTTAGGAGTTATACCGTTTATACGTTACGGAAAAAAAAAACATAACATGGAGAAAACGTTTAATCGGTATGCATTGGATTTCGCTGAGACCGATTAAAAAACATACAAATGAGTTTTTAAAAAAAGTTTAAAAGAGAAACGTATAAAAGGTGCTCCACTGCAAAAGGCTTTTTAACGATGACTAAATGATAGATGCAATTTCAAGTTGGACCACACTGCAAGAATGAACTCGTGACTTAATTATTCAACCTGAAATTGCGTTCCATTGAAGAGAAAAAGCTGCACAAAATTTCGCGAGCATGTTTTTCTGAGGCCCTCACTAGTTAAAAACCCATCTCCTGCCATTGCGAAACGAAAGCTGTCATGTAGGCATGCGCGTTTAACAATCGCTTTGGAGGTCACCACCCACATCAGGCGCACACCCGCTGAAGACCTCAAAGGCACCTTTTAAAAGACCTTCAATCCGAGACGATTCTTACCTGAAAAGCCAAACCTTTCGGAGATGAACCCTACGTGAGGCCCCCTCCTCTAGTGGCGATAAAAGAAAAAGTAAATAAATAAACCGATTAGACTTTTTTTTCTTTTTGGAGTTCAACGCCGGGCATAGAAGGAATCTGCCTCTTCGTCTTGGTTCTTTCTTTCGGAGGTGTTTTTGCCAGGCTGCATTTTTATTTTAAGGATCTCTGGTGTATTGACATCTTTTGGAGAGAAGAGCGCGGCATTTCCCTTTGAAACGCCCAGTTTAGAAACACAATTATTCGGAGAAAGGAGGAATCGTGGGGAAATGGAACGGGAACAATGAAAGAATCATGCAGGTTCATGTTTTCTAATTTCCATGCTTTCTTCTTCTTTCTTTTTTTTTTTTTTTTGCTGTTGAAACGATAATGTAAAAGCTAAACCAAGAACTGATGCAAATGGTATAAGGACTAAATTAAAACTGACTACCGGTCTTTCGGGGAAACAAAACCAAAAGTCTTCTGTTTCATTAACCCCTTGAGGACCAGCGCTCCGAAAACGAAGCGCACTCACTGGACCGAGCGCTCCGAAATGGAACGACGCCACAGGCCCACGCATTTTCAGCGGTTAAGCCTAATTTCACCAAAAAAATCATATAAAATTAACATTTCATCATAATGACTTAAAATTTACAGGATGCGTAAATGATGTATAGTTGGAAAATTTCTTTTAATATAAATGATATAAAATCAAAATAAATTTATAAAATAGGCAAAGTACTAACAACTACTATGCAAACAAAATTAGAGCATATGTAAATGAATATAAATTAACAGATAATGTACAATAAAAAATTCACAATGAAATCAACTTGTGCTATACTAATCTGTATGACATGGAGTATTAATTTAAAAATTCTGCTGAGTATGATATATTTCAAAACAAGGATCGACAGACAAACAATCCAACGTTGCATATTTTGCACTCCTAGTAAGATGTTTGCCTTTGCCCCTCCCCTTTCGTTGCCATCTGGAATCAATAAATCCAAATTTTGCAGTTGAAAGGAATAAATAAGAGGATCGAAATTAGAAGAGAAACAAAAATTAACATGAAGTCGGATGTTCTTCAAAATCACAAGTGCAATTCTGAAGAGTCATAAATTCCATGAAACACATGCAGAAATATTCATTCCTCTAACCTACCCCTCCCATGCATTAGTCAGCTGGATATAATTATTCCATTACTGCTATGAAAAAAACCAAAGCAATAAGCAAACGCGCTGACGTCTCTTTAACTCTCACAATTTAAAGAGCCTGGATTCCCCGTTTGTTTACATTAATAAATCTGTCATGTCTAATGATCCCAAACCAAAACTGATGCCTATACTAGAAAGTCAAAAGTCATGTGACTCGAATGTAATGAAAGTTGGAGTCATTTAGCGCCACCTATGATGATTTAAAAATTCACATAAATCGTTCCGTTTCTAAACAGCGTATACGTCACATTGGGATATCAGCGCACATCCGAATGCGGCACGCGGAGGCGACGATGGGAGGAAAAGAGACGAAACACTGCGCGGCGTATACGCCACGTTGGGTGCGAACGGGTTAACGCAATTATTTAGTACACAAAATTGTAATCGGATTCGGGCTTCATTCAATAAATTGTTTATCGGTGGATTACACTAGGAAACCACGCGAATGATGTGATAATAATAGTAATAATAAAAATAATATAATAATAATTTTTATAATAATAACAATAATGATAAATTAATAAGTAGCAAATTGAAAGAGGTAAGAACATAGTAAAAAATATTTTTTGACACATAAATCAATCATTTGCTCTCGTGTTTCTGCTATTGAGATATTATAAGCTCTTATACTCAGGCGACATTTTAAGATAAGTCGCCAAATTTAAATTAAAGATCAAAAGCCCCGAGAACAGTCGCTGTTGCTTTGTAAATATCAAGATACAAATATTCTAATCACTGTTTGCAGAACCTTTCATTTGTCGGTACATGTAAAAACGAGGAAGAGCGAACAGAAAATGATACAAAAACTAACTTGAAATTACAGTTTTTCGAAAAAAGAAGTTGATTTTTGCTTCTTGCTGCGAAAATACTTTATCTTGATTCTTGATTGACTCGCGAATAATCGAGAGTTTATTGCAATAGTTACAGGATTATTTTTCGTTCCTTTCGAACGAAATTGCTTACGAATTTCTGCGATTGCTCAATGAACTTGACGTCTCCATTCAAGACAAAATTAAAATTTTAAAATATCAAAACACAAAATTATATTATATTAAATATATCTGGCACCAAAAAAACACCAGTTGAAAGACTTCCCCTCACAAATTTCATCCCACCGTGTAAGACACAACAGGGGTTTATTATTTTCCGATGTGAAGTGAAACGACGCCATGTGGAAAGAATCACTCTCCTGTGCGGCACTTGATATAAAGTGGCAATAAATTGGCGAACAAGGGCTGATTCTTCCCAGGCACAACCACTTCATTCACGCACAAAAGTGGCAATAAGTTTTATTTTGGTATCACGTGGAATACTCACTGGGAAAGGGCTCTTGAGTATTACAGGGAAATGGGGAATCGGTAATAGTAATTTTCGAGATGATCTGTGAGACATTTTTATTGAATTATAATGATGCACATTTTAAAGGATATCAGTTAAAAGACTGAGTATCGCATCACCCAATATCATTCACATGGCACTCACTTTAAACTATGCTGATTTTTTATTACTATATTGATTTCTATAACCTCTAAAAGCTTTCGGGAAATCCGAGGTGATTAATAATTTTTGCTGCAAATCTAAGGCAGGGATTCAAGTGAAACAGTCGATCGCACATTACAATCGCTACTGGAAATGAATTACATTAGAACGTTTCTTGATAAAAACATCGTGACGTTTGCCTATGTAAAACGAGCTGGATAAAACGTCACAGCCTACTTGGCGAATAAGAGGAGATCGCTGAGTGCTTGTGAGCTCTTATTGGCTCCACCCGTAGTGACGTCATGCCAAGTTAAGTTGATGATAATGTAATTCACTTCCAGTAGCGATTGCAATTCGAAGCGATCGCAGTGCTGTTTCACTTGAATCCCTGCCTAAGTGGTATTGGTCACTATTTACAATGCATTTCAATTTTATCTCAAATACTTTTCGAAACAAGTCGAAATGTATATTGTGTCGTAACCCATGTATATTGTACATAATTTAATTATTCTCCCCCCCCCCTTCTGCACATCTTCGGGCAACGTAAAATTTCATTAAATATCGTTTTTTCTATAATATATATATATATATATATATATATATATATATTAAGATTGAAAGCTTTTTAATAATTTAGACAATGGTAAAAAGAAAAAAAGGTTCAATTCCTACAATAATTGATAATTGAGCAATATCAAATAAATAAATAAATAAAAGGAAAAAGTGTTCTTTCTCTTTACTCTTTCCCTTTTTGGCATGAAACGTTCAAGATTTAACATTCGGTGCTGCATGACATGATAGTTGTGCGACGGCAATACATGGAGCCCGGAGCAACTGTCTAGGTGTCTAACTGTCTAGTCTGCCAATGTCCAATATTTTAATTTTTAATTAATATTTGAAAACATTAATTTATTAAAACTATACCCGGCTGTAAAATAAGACGAAGAATATAATACAATCTAGCTCAGTTTGAATTTCCCAAAAAAACAACCGATTTCCTTCCCAATACAACACAATTAAGGCTACGACAAAGGAAAAACTTTTTTAATTTAAAATTTACTTACATTTGTAGGACGCAACTAAAAAATAAAATATTATTAAAAGAATTAAAGAAAAAGAGAAATTGAAAACTTATTTCCTTTGATGCTGTTGTCCTCGGCTAAATGAAATTCCACATAGAACGAAATAAAGAATTCTAAATTCCAGCCAGCAGTTTAATGACCGGATGCGAAAAATTAAAAGAAAAATGTCTAGAATTTCAGACAAAATAGGAAATGAAGTGAACTGGATAAATTTTGTCGTCTCAACTTCTATTTTGACACAAAAGATAAAATAAAATTGCGTGCAATCCAGTAACAAACAATACGTTAAAATCAAACAAATATCAACAAGAAGGGGAAAAATGAAATTAATGGAACAATGATTGAAATAAGGTAAAAACATTTTTGTAATTGTTCGAAAATTTGGATAACAAAAGAATGAATCAATCAAAACGCCTTTCCAATGAACGGATTGGAATTTGACCAAAAGTAAATGTTTACTTTTCTTCCCCAGTCAATTATTATTACATATCGTTTCGCGCTTTGTATTTTAAATAAAAAATTAGCATCGTGAAAAATATAAAACGGAAAAAGCAATTGGAAGTTTAAAATATTTCAAGAGTTGTTCATTTATTTATTTTTTAAATTCAAAATCTCAATCATTTTCAATGAATTTGGTTTGTTCAATAAGGAAGTCGTCATTTATTTAGTTTTTTTGTGATAAAAACTATTTTACACGATTCAATTTGCGTATCGCTTCTATATATTTGAAACGTGCGAACAGTAATAAAATTCACCCCAAAGATTAATATTATAAAAAATGAAAATTTGCAGATTTTTTTTTCCCTTTGTGCTTATGTAATTTAAATACCTCAAGAAAGAATAGTCTATATATTTTAACATGACAACATTTTTTATGAAACTAAATTAGAATTTTATCATATTTTAGATTAATAATCATTTTAGTTTATCCAGATTGTTTTCACACCTGTATATATTTTAAAAGGGACAATAACTTACAATGATGGTTTAATGTGTGCTTGGGAGCTTACAAGAGCTGACCTCCTGTATTTCTCTATTTTATGAGAAATTTTACATGTTAGACAACCTAACTTATCATTATTTTCTAGTATTTTTAAGGTTATAATGGAGATTCTTCATCAATGCAAAATCAACATTTTCATCATTTTTCATTTAGTAATCACAGAATGTAAAATATGGTCAACAAATTCTCAGCCCATTTTCATACTTAAAAATAATTCTTACCAAGACTAATGATTAAAAGCTACAGAATAAGCATCTACTTTGATCTTTGACAGGTTCCTAAGAAATTTGCGATATAAACGAATTATTACGGAAATGCAGTAAAAAAAAACATAAAACCAAAAATTAAAAACCATCATAAATGCACTGTTTTCCATCCGAAAAAGAGATACGGAATTCATCTGTTCACCTTGAAACAATTATAACACAAATAAGAATTAAGAAAAAAAATGAGAGGGGGGAAAAGTAATGAGAAAGCTAATTTTCATGCTTTCATCTCATGCACCGACATTTTTTTCCCCTTTATTTCCACTGAAAGCAGAGCGGGTTTCTATGTCATATTGTCACAACTATCGAAATTGCAAGGACCCCCCCCCCCCCCATAACCATAAGTGCGACGAAGGGATTCAAAAATGCATATAATGAACGTCTTGCATAGTTCTGTGATTAACAAAGGGACCCCCGAAAATGCTTTCCGACGTTCCTCCAAACAAGTAAATCCGCCACAGACTGAACGTAATAAGTCGTTGAACGTAACAAGTTGCCCCATCGAAAGAAAAATTAGGCCACAAGTAGATTAATTGACTGTTGTATCGAAATGAATGCACTGCAAGACAATACAGTTTTAATCAGCTCGTGCTAGAAATTAAATAGCATCACGTAACGATTGATTGTAATAGAAATAAAAACAAGGGAAAACCTAGACAAAAGCTGAAAATAATCAATAAGTGTTGAGTAAAATTCCCACGCCACCTGGTTTTACTGACATTTATGACACTCTCTTCATTTCCTATGCAGTGCAACAGGTACAGTGACCTCACAGACAGGATAAGGGTGCTGCCATACGAACAAGATAAAAGTTGAGCCTCTTTACATAAAGCGGTCGTCTGCTGATGTGTTTTACTTTCACTGTAGAGGAGCTTTCTCGAAACAATGCATCGTACGTGCAGATCAAGAATTGTTGAAACTTTTAGAAAAAAATAACGTTCGGTAAAACCAACGTAATTCAACAAGGCCTACAGATATTTGTTCTTATATAAAAGAGCTGAAAGTGAAATGTTTTCTTCTGAAATCTTTTTCAATGCATACAGTACAGGTCAAAAGTATTGCAAGTTTGAGAAATTAAATTTTTTTAAGGATAAGATTTTTTTTTTCAATTAAAATGATTTCAAATATAAATGTGGCCGAGAAGTCTAAGAAAAAAATTATAGTGAAGTTAGTCACCATGAAATACTGAACGAAGGGTTGGAAAACCTTGTGGAACCCTTTTTTTTCTGCAATGCTCTTAATTTACAATAATCTCTTCCAAAATATATTTTCCTTACATAATGATTTTACCTAACTTATTACTATCCGTGTTTTAAAACCGTAGATCTGCACTGAAGGGTCTTTACTGGGTGAAGGAATCAAATAGTTTTTTTATTTTTTAAATAGGCACCAAACAAGAATATTTTGATAATTTTAACCTTATTGTTTGTTTTCAATTTGACGCTCCGCGAATGATGCAATAAAAAAAGAAAGAAAGATGAGGAGAAAAAAATATAAACGATGAGAAAAAATGTAAGTAATAACATAACGGTATTAAGTTTATTATTAATCATTTGAAGTTTTCTTTTTTTCCCAATGTTGATAAAAAACAACATAATACATACTTTCTCAACAAACCAAATAAACGCAAATAATTTTATTAATACCATACGGTAGCAATCGATAGACATAATTGAAATTGCAATTCTTATGAATAAGTAAAATTAATGCAACAAGAAATTTGAGAAATAAAACTTGGTTCATTTTCAATTTATAAATTTTCACTAATAAAAAAAATAAAAAATATGAGCAACATATCGCTGGTCGTATGAGCAATGTATGAGGAAATGTCTAAAATGTCTCAGTGTATGGTATCAGTTTTCCTTGAAGCACCTAATGTACAAAACATTCCTTTCGAGTACATTTCGGTTTACTAGAAAGATGTAGGTCACGCATTTCACGATGCCCGGATAATTAATAACGTATGAAGAACACAAACACTACAGCTCTTTGTGGGGCGAAAATTCCAAAATCCCCAAATTTCCTGGAGACGTTATTTTCGGAATATAGAATACGAAACTATGCAATCTACAAAGACGTCGTGCTTTCGAGGTATGTCAGGGGATGTGAGTAATTACAAGAAAACAATCTGTTTGCTCTCGCTCTATGAAGCTGGAACCAGAAAATGGTGAAATTCATCTTATTCGAACTAAAAATGTCAACCAAATATGACAAATAAGTTGTGTTCTATGTATGCAAATGCTACTGAGCAACGTCTTTGAATTGCAATGTTGATTCAGATTAGATGGAGCGTGTAAGAATTAATTATCATCAATATTGTGGATATCAAAACAGGATAAAGAATGACATTTTTAAATGGCAGAAACCTTTTTGTAGGTCATTATACGACAGATTTCTGGAGGTGTTATTTTTATTAAATGGTTGAGAGATCTTCGAACATTAAATACACTTAAAATCAGTTGATAATAGCAAAATAAGGAAAAGTAATTATCCTTCCGTTTGTGAATTGCTACATTTAGGTCGACAATTTTGTCCCAGATTAGTTGTTACAGTTGAACACTTTTGTCTTAAACTTTGAAATCGATAATTTTATGACTTTATTTAAAACTTTTTCAGATGTTTCAAGGTGCTGTGCAATCAATCTGCAACATTTATTTGTAGTATTGTTACAAGCTGAGTGGCAACAGTTAATCTGAAGAATGTAGTTTAATGGTTTAATAAAGAGTTGAGATTTGGTTTTCTACTAGCTTAGATGCTGTTCATTCCGTAGTAATGTTATATATTACATATGCTACATTTTTCTTTATTTAAAGTAAGTCTTTTTTCCTTCACAACATTTAAAACATTCTCTAAATGTTCATTATGTTGCGCTTTATCTTTCCCATGAACTATTGAACGAACCATGATCGTTCATATAAATACAAATTCCAGGACATTTTTGAAACGTTTGACTCATAACTCTCTGATACATCTCTGGTCCACAGTTTACTCCAAACATTAGACGTTTATAACGAAACAAACCCAAATGTGTACAGAAAGTAGTGATAGTCCTCGAATTTTCTTCAAGTTCGATTTGATGATATGCCCATTTTATATCAAGTTTACTAAACACAGTGCTGCTGTTTAGTTCTTGCCGAACTTCGTCAATGGTAGGTAATGGGTATTTTTCTCTTTCAATGCTTTGATTTGGAATTCTCATATCCACACATAATCTCCACTTACCTTCTTTCTTAGGTGTAACGACAATCGGTGATACCCATGGAGTTGGACCATCCACTTTTTACGAATCCGCATAAAACTGCTTGTTGGCGAAGTCGAATTATAAATGAATCCATGCTTTCATTTTCTCTTGGCGACATATTTCTAAATTTTAAACTTTCGAACGCTTCATTTCCAGAAACAGCGAACTTCCTTGTTAACATAGAAACAGTCGTCTTATATTCATCTGCCGGTTCAAATTCATCTTCTTCAAGTGGTATTAACGTGTCAAAAATATCTTGAACATCTGTTCCAGCATAATGTAATAAACACGCTTTCTTACGATGAACATTTGTTATACCTTTGGCGACAATAAACAGTTCAAAGGATCTCAGCCATTTTGTCCATCTGATCGCTCTCGTACTTCTATCTCCAAACGGTTGAAATTTCTGAACATCTTCGTTCAATCTATCCATTTCTTGTAAAATTAACTTGTGTTTAGTCTTTTCTCAAATTATTTTTTTAACTCGTCGCCAAAATGTAGCATATGTAATATATAACATTACTACGGAATGAACAGCATCTAAGCGGTAGAATCCTAGTTTAAGGTTCGGCGATAAATGAATAAATCTGGCAACCACAGAATAAGCATTTGATGATTGGATTGTTTGGCGACTTTAAGCAAAATCGCCAAACCCGGACCTTAAACTAGAATTCTACCATCTAAGCTAGTAGAAAACCAAATCTCAACTCT